>CAUYRT010041588.1:0-14017 GCA_963574885.1 Lepilemur ruficaudatus
CTATCATCCAGGCAAATGGAAGTCAAAAGAAAGCAGGGGTAGCTATACTATTTTCAGATAACATAAGCTTTAAAATAGCAAAAGTAGAAAAGGATAAAGATGGCCACTATATAATGGAAAGGGAAGATCCAACAAGAAGATTTAACAATTCTTAATATTTATGCACCCAGTGCAGGAGCACCCAATTACATAAACCTGTCGGCTCATTCTTGAATTCTTTCTCATGCAAAGTCAAAGATCTACTTGGACTTCAAGCAATTCTCAGCATTGTGAATTACTTTCCTGTAACACAACCACTGTGGAAAACAGTATGGAGATTCAACAACAACAACAACAAAAATACTAAAAATAGAACTACCATACAGGCCAGCAATTTCTCTACTGGGTATTTATCCAAAGGAAAGGATATACCTACACTACCATGTTTATTGCAGCACTACTCACAACAGCAAAGGTGTGGAATCAATCCAAGTGTGCATCATCAGATGAATGCATAAGAAAAATATGGTACATATACATAATGGAATACTATTCAGCCAAAAAAGACATGAAATCATGTCATTTTCAGCAACACGGGTGGAAGTGGAGGTCATTATGTTAAGTGAAATAAGCCAGGCACAGAAAGACAAGTATCACATGTTCTCACTCATATGAGGGAGCTAAAAAAGTGGATCTTGTGGTGATAGAGAGAAACCATAGGCTGGGAAGGGTGTTGTGTTGTGGGGTAGAGGCCAGGGAGCGAAGATGAAGAGAGGTTGGTTAATGGTACAAACATACAGTTAGATAGAATATACAAGTTCTAATGTTTGATAGCAGAGTAGGGTGACTACAGTTAACAACAGTATTTTGTATATTTCAAAATAGCTGGTAGAAAGGACTTGAAATGCTCCCAACACGTAGAAATGATAAATACTCAACATGATGCATATCCTAAATACCCTGACTTGATCATTACACACTGTATGCATGTAACAAAATATCACATGTACCCCGTGAATATGTACAAATATTATGTATCAATAAAATTTTGAGTTTAAAAAAAGGATTGCTTAACCTTATAGGCACACAAGAGCACCTACTATGAATAGAAGGCAGATAAGCACACTTGGGTTCAGAACATGGGTGATTAAAGTGCTCCAGGTAAATTATGGAGATGGGAAATGTCAGTGAAAAAGAATATTCCCATATAAGCTCTGAACTCCCTTGTCTTCCCCTGGCCCCTTGATATTCCTGTAATGGGATTCATTTAGTGTGGGCTGGGGCTTATGAGAAGAGTAATTTGATGAAGAGATCATAAATCACAAGACTCAAGAGAGACCCTACAATGAGCATATAGGTTGATCCTACAACATTAAGAGATAGATCAGAACCTTCCCACATGGAGTTCATGAAAGTTATTTGGAGAAGGTAACGGTGATTAAGCCTGAGTAACTGAGCAAGGTTTACAAAGAATAGCTGAGCTGTACATAACCTTAGCATGGCATATTCTCCAAGGGAATCTGCTTGCGATTTTTTTACATCATTAACATTAATACTCCAGCTATTTCTTGGATATATTTCTAATGTATAAAGGATAATTATTTTTAAAGCTGATGACTTTTCTTGTATTTTATCAGAATTGTACAACTATGATCACTAAACCTCTGGTGGGTAGGGTTTGTTGTTATTGATGTCATTGTTGCTGCAAGTGAGACAGTAGTTTATGCAGGATATTTTACTGAACAGAGTGGCCTGTGGACTGAGGGGGTTTGTTTCATCATATTTGCATGAAGGTTAGTGAGTTCTTGTGCATTTCTATGGGACCTATCTTCTGCAATGTGACTTTTTCCTTTAGACAAGCAATTTAAAAAAGAAATAAGGAATAATAACAAAGTTCTAGAAATCAACTGAAATCCAAAAAAATTTTTGACTTTTTAACAAGAGTAATGTAAACTGGAAATCTAGCCTGAGAGGCTCTGGATGGTTCTATGAAAACATTTCCAAGCAGCAAGCCAAGTTCAGGGGAGCAAGCTTTCATTACTTCAGCTTAAAACCACTCCTTTAGACTCCTGAAGTCAAAGAGGCCCATCACGTTCTACTGAGTGGTTTCAAAATTGCAGCCTCTTCCTTTCCTGAAAAGCGGAGCAAAAATACATTGACTCGCTTGGGTTTATTAAACTGACTATTCCTAAGCTAAAGAATTTGGGAAGTAAGTATGTGACCCCTTACTTTGCATTTACCATTTCGAGGAGCTGAAAATAGAAATCCTCTCCATAAAGAAACTGTTTCCATTAGGATTTTAAGCCCAAGAGTTGCAGCTGATGGTGCAAAACAATCATTACTCTTCCCCTCAAGAGACCCAAGTTCCCATGTTATGACTATTTATAGCTACTACTGGAAAAAGTTGACAATGAACAGTAACAGCGGTTCTAAACCAAAACTCACTCCTTTCTATCCTGTAACTGTGCTGACAGAGCCTCTACTTATTTTTCCCATTGTCCTTTCCTATCTCACTATTACTCTTGCTTGGAATGAGTCAGAGCCCCAACGGGATGGGTAGGTACCACACTCCAGAAATGGGGAATTCCTAACATCATGCATTTGGCAACAATGAAAGCGATATTTTAAAAAATGAATTAAACACAAATGATCTAGCCCCGCAAAGTGTTGATGCTTACCTCCCTGACTTCAGGGCAGATCACCGGCCCTGGGGAGTCTGAGGTTTCCCATCTGCAAAGGCTCCCACAGGATGAGGCATCTGTTTGTTGGAGGATGTCATAGCAACATTATTTTACACCACTCAATACAGCCTTCATTTGGCTTTATTCACATGTATGGCATTAAAACATGGATTTTCAAATCCACTTGTCAATAAAATAACAGGATGCCTAAATTTGAATAATAGGTTTCAATCTGGCTTTTAGTTACTATTGACTTTCCTGCTCTCATCAAATGTGCAGCTTTTCTACTCCTTGCAACAAAAACTGAGAAAGAGTGACTTTGGCAAAAAGGCAGGACCAGTGAGGGACTGAATTTCAGTTACCACTTCTGGAGGCTACAGGATTAACTCGAGGCTGGAGTCATGGACAAATTGTCCCACCCTTTCACCATAGAAATGGCCTTGAGTGCAGTGCTCCTCTTTGGGTGAAAACCATGTTACCTTCCAAGCAGTTTCGTCTCTTTAATGGAATTAGCAACTTCTTGGGCTTCCTGTTTATCAGATGCTATGCCCTCTGAAGACTAAATGTTAGCATACTCTCTTTTTAAAAGAATAATTTAGCAAGCAATATTTTCCTTGTCAGAATAACCCATTTGTATTTTCTATATTGGTACCTTGACATTTGAATACACAATTAAAATCAGACCTGAAAGACTTCCTGTTACCAAGGATGGGCAACAAACACCTTTCCTGGTCTCACACAGCTAAGATGTTACATGGCACAAGAGCAATGAAAAGAGAAATTCACAAAGGGAGACAGAAAACAAGTCCCTGAATCCAAGCATGTAACTCGGTGGAGGCAAAGGTTGCATCTTATCTGCCTTTGTATTCCAGAAGCTTAGCAAAATTCCTGGCACAGAGAAGGGTTTCAATCAACACTTACCAAGTCCATGGGTTAATGAGTGAATAAAATGAATCAAAAAGGAATCAAAGTTAGACTTCTTTGAGCAATTTCACACTGACTCATGATCTTTTTTGTTGCCCTGCTCATACCATGGAAGAGGCAAAGTCCTAACTCAGAATGGCACAGTGGCACAGAGCACCATGCTGGCTGGGCTCTGGAGCAGGGTTGCCCAGACACAGAACTCCAGCTCCTCCGCTAACTACCCGTGTGACCTTGCATATCCTTAACGAGCCTCGGTTTCTCTCGATAAAGTGGTAATAATAAATACACAGAGTTCACAAAGTTGTCAGAAGGATTAAATGAAATATGA
The DNA here is from genome assembly GCA_963574885.1 of Lepilemur ruficaudatus. NCBI lineage: Eukaryota > Metazoa > Chordata > Mammalia > Primates > Lepilemuridae > Lepilemur > Lepilemur ruficaudatus. Next base: position 3,913 of record CAUYRT010041588.1, read on the forward strand.
AACATAAAATCCTTAGCATAAGATCTGGCAACTGTAAGCACTCAATATCTATAAGCTATAATTACTAAGATGATATCAACTAGAACCCAAGAAGTTCGGGGTTATGACTGTAAGCTGTTTTTCTAATACTCTTTGTTAAAAGAATGGTTAAAAATAAATGAATAGGCCAGGTGGCTCACGCCTGTAATCCTAGCACTCTGGGAGGCGGAGACGGGAGGATCATTCAAGGCCAGGAGTTCGAAACCAGCCTGAGCAAGAGCGAGACCCTGTCTCTACTAAAAATAGAAAGAAATTAATTGACCAACTAAAAAAAAAACATATAGAAAAAATTAGCCAGGCATGGTAGTGCATGCCTATAGTCCCAGCTACTCGGGAGGCTGAGGCAGAAAGATTGCTTTAGCCCAGGAGTTTGAGGTTGCTGTGAGCCCAGGCAACAGAGCGAGACTCTGTCTCAAAAAAATGAAAAATAAGAAAAAATAAATAAATGAATAATTAACGAATGCATAAACTAGGAAATGGGTGACTCATATTGTCTCCTTACCTGGTCTCTAATAAACATTCTAGTGCTATTTGGAAGCACTGGGATGGTTTCACTTTCTGTAGGATCTCTGAGGGCAGGAACACATCTTCTCCAAGACTGCTGGCATAATGCATGCTGCATTGTAGATACTCTGAAAATGTTGTTCACAGTTCACAAATATTATTCATTATCTGCAAGTATCCCTAAGGAAAGCTGCTACCTATTGTCTTGGCTTCGGATAAACCCTCTGAAATTGCCTATAAAAGATGAAAGTGAAATTAGCGTAATTGCTGACAAAGAATCAAATACAGAAAAGCCATGCTTTCCTTATAAGGTCCAGCTGGATGAGATGGTTATTTGCATAACGATGTTTCCTTTTTTTAAACAATTGTATCAAAAATAATTTGCCTTAGGATTTGCCTTCTATGTTAAAAAGTCAACTTAATCTTCCTTAGGGACACAAAAAGATTAGAAATATATGAATTGATGGTATTAAAAAGTGCCAGGAGCTATGGAAAAACAAGACTAATGCATAATCCTGACCTGCTATGTATCTTGGAAATTGAGATCAGAGACGCATTGAATTGATAAATATTTTCAGCAATCATTTACTATAAATGACATCAAAAACTGGCTCAAATATGGAATTTATAGCTTTTCAGAGCAATGCTGTGAAATAACTGAGTAGATATGCACACGTCTTTTTGCTTTCTTTTTTTAGTTTTTTTAGAGACAAGGTCTTGCTCTGTTGCCCAGGCTGGAGTGCAGTGGTGCAATCATAGCTCACTGCAGCCTTGAACTGTGGGCTCAAGGGATCCTCCTGCCTCAGCCTCCCGAGTAGCTGGGACTACAGGTGTGCACCACCATGCCTGGCTGTATGTGCATATTATTTTAAAAGAAATGTAAACAAAATTCAAATGAAGAAGGTGAGGATGTGGAAGAGTGAATATAAGGGAAACCTAAAGTGAGTTGTTCATTTACTAGTTAATTCCAAAAACCAATACATGCACATGCACACATGAACACATATGCATACACGCACACAGGAACAGTATGGTAATTGTGACTAGCAAGTAAGACCTTGTGCACATCACAATAAGTGGAAAATAGAAGAAATGAATAGAAAAATGACAGATCTCTCGAATCTAGTTGCATTGTATACTTTGGATTTTAGATTCAACAAACTGAAGTAAATAAATTAATGCCATGTAGTCTTGCACATACCCAATCTTTTCAGAATAATGGCAGGACTTCCAGGCAGGAGGCCTTTTACCCAGGAAATCTCTGGAACCACTGCTATAGACTCAGGGAGCTACATGGAATCTGCTCTCACACAAGGCTGATGTCTAAGTTGTGCCTTCTTGTGGAGCATTAGGAGATTTTGATGGATTGGGGGAAGAATGGAGAGAGAAAGGAAAAGCAGAAAGGGAGAAGGGCACAGCAGAGGAAGAAGTGGGCAGTGGATTCATGGAGTGTCCACTATTCACACCATGCAAAGCAATTTCACCTGCATGGTCTTGTTAATCCTCTCAACACCACTGAGAATAGGTATCTAACCTCATTTCATGGATATGGAAATGGAAGCACAGGGAAGTAAAGAAACTGGTTCAATATCACAGTATAATAAGTGGCAGCACTGGAGTGTTCTCAGATCTGACTGCCTGCCCACTGCTGTTCTGCCACTGACCAGTTGCTTGAACTTGGTGGAACATAACCAGAATCCTCAACAGTTCAGCAGGAGCCCAACTGCACTGGTCATATTAAGACGTCACCCACCATGTCATCGGATATCCTCTCTGAGGGTATTTCCAATCCCTTGGGACAGCCCTGATGCCACATGAGGTTAAACAGATGCTATTGCCCACCCCTCTTACTCTAGGGAAATTCACATAGTGATGTTTTTCAACCTAAATGCCACAGTTCTTTACAATGAGAAATGTCTTCTTAGTAAATTCAAATGTTTGCATTGCCTTTATTATATAGCATCGCCACTCTGGAGGATATGTTTGTCACCAGAAGGCTGCATAATGAATGCAGAGTCCAGGATACCAAGAATAGATATTCTAAAAGATATTTCATTCAAGCTGAGTCTGTCTGTTGAAAAGCACTTTGACTTGTTTTCTTTGAAAAAAAAAATTATTTTCCCTCTCAATCATGTACCTTCCTATAAACTGAATTATTCACAATATTTAACGCTCTTCCAAGAACTGTATGCATTCAACTCTGAGAAAAAAAAAATTTTCCAACTTCTCTTTTCTTAGGATTCTATTGACCATTCTGATTTTCATTCCCGACCCATAGCTACTTGCATTTTATTTTCCAATTCTCTTTTGTGACATGCTCACACTCATTTTTGTAGCCATTTTAGTTTGTCTCTTGTTGATCTTTGATTTTGTTTATTTCTATCAGAGGCACTTCATTCTTACTTCTGAAATTTGCCTTTGTGGCAGAGATGGCTGGGTACCTTCCCAATATCCGCTCTGCCCTTCCTTCTCAGTAACACAACTGTGATTTTATGAAAAGGACAAAGGTACCAAGACAAAGATTATATTTCTCAGGCAACCTTGCTGTGTCTTTGTGATTAAGGTCTGACCAATGACACGTAAGTGGAAGTGTCGGGTGACACTTCTAGAAAGTTCCTTAGAAAAACAGCAGACAGCTAGCCTGGGCCTTTTTCGCTCTTTTTCACTTCCTCCCTCCTGCCTGGTTTGTGAGCCTGAGTCCTGGCAGCCATCTTGGAGCGGGGGAAGATTGGCAGTAAGGATGGCGAACAGGAAGAAGGATGATGAGGGAGTGTCATGCCATCTTAGACTGCTTATTTCTGGAGAGAAAAAAGAAGACTAAAGAACTCAACTCATTTAAGCCAATATTGTTTCTAGTGTTGTTACATCATTATGTAATTTCTAATAAATGCAATCTTCCTGGACTCCCCCAAGGCTATGAAGTTCCTTTCCTAGGAACTTAGATCCTTAACTTTTATTTAATCCTTTGGGATATTACCAAGTAAAATATTATAGGGGTATTAAAGTGTTTGGTTAAAGACTAATTCTATTGCAGTCACTTTAACTTTGAATTAAACTTCTAGAATACCACTATACTACAAAAGTAGTAAACATTTCAACACAGCAACTTAAATACAGTATGTATTGAAATGCCCATTATCTCAAGGATTGATGAAAATCTATAAACTGAAAACTACCTATTAAATATTTGGTCATGGCTGTGGATTTAAGGACTTTGGGCTGCAAGAACTAGCTTAGGGAAAACAAAACTATTAGTATTTACCTAATACTAAAATGTTCAATGATAGATCTGGTTTCTAACATGGCTGGATCTTCAGGAATATCTCTCTCTCTTTCGATTTCAGCTTTGATTTTCTTTTTATTGGCTTTATTCTGAGGTGGGCTTTTCCTACATGGTTGCAAAGTCAGTTACTAACAGGTCCAACACTGTAGTTTACCAGCTTAAAAAAACAGTAGAAAGAAAGTACTTTCTCCCAAACGTGATACATTAGATTATCATCCAGTAAATATCATTATCTCCCCCTGAACTTTCATGAGAGCTTTAGATGTCAGTATTGGCCATCAGAATGTTAGTACATGGGCCTTGGGTTAGGGTGAAATAGGCTTGTACAGTGGAACCTGGTCTTGTACTTTGCTTTCATCATTGGAGGACTATGCTTTGAGTGAGTAGCCAGTGGCCCCGGGAGGATGAAAGACACATGGAGCAAACCTGGAGCCAAGCCCATCCAATCTTAGCGTGTGTAAAAGAGAAATAAACACTTACTGTTGCATGCAACTTAGATTCGGGGTGGTTTTTCCTACAGCATATATGAGGCAGCTAACTATTGCACGTGGAATTCAACAAACCCAAGTGATTCTGATTCACTATAAAGTTCGAAACCCACTGACATAGGTCATATGTGCACCCTTAAACTAACACAGTGCCTAAGAGGCCAGGCTCAGCCACACAAAAATTACTTCAACTAGTGGCAGAGCCTGAGAGTGTGCATCTCTAACAAGTTCCTGGGTGACGCCGATGCTGCTGGTCTGGAGAACCACGCTTTGAGAACCACTGTTCTAGGCTGCCAGCGTGGCAGGAGTGGTTCTCCACTGGCAAATCAACATTCTCTTAACAAAAGAAGGAAATAAAGGAAGAAGGACATCGGGCAGGGAACAAACGTCAGTCACTGCTGCATTCTTATCAAAGGGAAAACATTCTGACAGCCACTAATATTCTGCAACAATCCTGCAGGGACAGGGAAATCTGGAGCAAAAAGAGAAAGCTCATCTGTCCTTCAGTTCATGAAATTAATTGAGACATGAACTGATTTTTTTTTTGTCTCTCCGATTTTGCTGAAATTCAAAACAGATCTGAGGAATCAAATAAAAGACAGCAGTTTTTGCCACAGAGAGCCATGTGTCATTTCCAAATGTGATATGAGTTGTCACACAAATCTTTCTTAGTGCAATTCGCTGAAGATAAACACAGTGCTTAAGGAGACAGTGTCTATCTATCAAACAATTGAGTCATTGGGATCCATTCTAGTGAAACCAAGACAGCAGCCTGTAGCTTTGAGTGATCCAAGATAAAAAACTGAATCACAGACCCTGACTATTGCCATTAGGTTTAATCTGTTCTTGAAATCTAGAAATCAAAGAATTCCAGAACTCAAAGGACCTTAGAGATCATCTAGCCCCAGTGTTGCAAACCACCAGAAAACAGCCACATTCTACCCCAAAATGGGTTTTATTTGCCCTACACACCAGTGTTTTACTTTTAATTAAAATTGTTGCCGTATTTAAAATTTTTCAACTTTTCTTGACAAGTTTTAAGATCTAGCAACACACAATGTGGACAAAAGTCCGTGTCTCCTCACGGCACAGTACGTCAGAGGTGAGTGCTGGTTCCTGCTTAGGGGCACGTACTCCTACTCCACAGTTTGACAAGGAGGCTGCTGCTCTGATGCTTTACAGCCAGCTCTCCTCGCTCATTTCCAGGGCCCACCTGGGTCCTGTTGGCATGTAGATTTTCTGCCTCTCATCTAAACCAACTCCCTTGTTTCACCAATGAGAACACTGAGGTCCCTGGTGGGAAGCTACTGTAATTCACATCATCTCCGTAGGGGCAGACTAAGTTTGCATTGTCAGTGTTTCCCAATTCTAGAACGTAGTTTCTCTTAGAGACATTTATTCACCATGGAAAAGAGGACTGTTAAAGTTTGCTGTTAGAATTCTGCTCAGACAGACTGAGGTCGATGATAACATCAGCATAGAGCTCATTTCAGAAATCTAAAGAGCAAACCCATGAGAGACGTAAGAAATGACAGACCACAGTCTAATGTAAAGTGACTCTTATTTGGATTACGTAACTTAGATATTTTCAACACCTTTGGCTAGAAAGTAATGATTTTTTTCTGTTAAAAAGTTGTTATTATACTTTACACTCATTAGGATGTCTAATATCAAAAACACAGGAAGCGAATGTTGGAAAGAACATAGAGACATTAGAATCTCTGTGCACTATCGGTGGGAATGTATAATGGTGCAGCCACTATAGAAAAGAGTATGGAAGTTTCTCCAAGAAACAAAAATAGAATTACCATATGATCTAGCAATTCTGCTTCTGGGGATATATCCAAAAGAATTGAATGCAGGAACTCAGAAAGATATTTGCAGACTCATGTTCATAGCAACACTATAAATGATAACCAAGATATAGAAACCTAAATGTCCCTTAATAGAAGAATGGATTTTTAAAGTATGACACATACACATAATAGAGTGTTAGCCTTTAAAAGGAAGCAAATTTTGACAAGGGCTACAACATAGATGAACCTTAAGTACACTATGCTAAGTGAAATAAGCCAGTCACAAAAAGACAAATACCGTATGATTCCATTTTATGAGGTATTTAAAATCATCAACTTCATAGAAACAGAAAATAGAACGGAGGCTGCCAGGGGCTGGCAGAGGGGGAAATGGTGAGTTATTGTTTAATGGGTACAGAGTTTCAGTTTTGCAAGATGAAGCAGTTCTGGAGACCATTTGTGCAACAATGTAAAGATATTTAACCCTACTGAATTATACACCTAAAAATGGTTAAGATGGTGTATTTATACCACATAAAAATAATTTTTTAAAAATAAATTTCTTAGTCAAGTCTGCGGGATTTGGGGGATCTGGTGTAATTATTTCAAAGTCAGCATGGTGGAATCCAAAGATGAAATAGAAAGCAGATGTTTCTCATCCTGCCCGGCTGACAGCACTCTGGACACCTCTTGGATTGGAGACCTTCCCATCATAGAGCACAGCTAAGCAGGCTCAAAGACAAAGTCAGATTCCAAAAAGGTCCTCTTGAAATGATGAATAACAGAATGCTCTCTAGCTGGAACCGATACATTTTTAGGTTAGAATTTTCCCTCACTCCAAAAACTGCAATAACAATGTGTTTAATATATTTCAAATTGACCCTAAAACATAATGTCTAAAAACCCAAGAGATTCAATTGCTATAATTACTAAATGTCAAATATGAAGAAAGTAGAAATTATATCTTATGATATTTAACCCATCGTTATCTTTGGGATTAATAACCTAGTTTTGGGATTTTAATAATCTTCTCGGTATAGATGAGTTGCTCCTATTCACTAATGCTAGAGACTGCTGGTCCTGAAATTAGCAGCAGGGACTATATTAGCAGCTCACGTTGCAGTAGTTCTGTCTCCACGGGGTCATCAATCACTGAGGAAATGCGAGATCAGCGTCTACGACCCAGAGGCAGTCCTGATGCAAGCCACCCTCTGATGATCTTGTAGCTGTTGATCTATTTTTGTCTGTTGAATAAGGGTATCTGTAAACAGCTGGTGTGCATGTCATTTTGACTCAAAAGCTTTTCACACCATCTTAGTGTCTCTAAAGACTGCCAAGGAAAGAATCACTCTGCCAAGTGCCGCACATGAACTCGATAGGCTGGGTTTGGTTCACTGGAGACATTTCATTCAGCTCTTCTCTATCAGTGTCTTCTAGAGCTGCTCTTCTCTGTGGACACTATTGAGCTACAAACAGTAAACGTCCAGGCATACGAAATGGAAAATGGAATCTATCCAGGAAACAGATTAGTCTAGTACTCTAGGGCTCAGCCATCCTTGAAATACCAACTACAAACTAGTCTGAAAAATTATGAAGGAGCCACAGTTATCATCTGTGTCTTGAAGATTAATTGCACGAACAAGCATTACCATGCTGTGACAATACTCCTATATATGCTGCAGTTGGTGGGGAGAGACTATTAAGGGAGAGAAATTAAAAGCAATGAGACTGGTGTTGGCTCACAAGAAGTTTATATCCTGGTCAAGGAGATAAATGCTGTTTACATGATTCCATAAAGGCATGACAGCCCATAATCAACTGTCAAAATGTGTGGAGTCTGCTACATTTATTAAAAGAATTCAGAGGAGGAAAAGACCAAGGTCATATAGGGTGTTAAGAAGGGTTTCATGAACTTGATATGGTCCGAAAGGTGGAATTTGACATGCAAAAGTAATTACAAGGGGACCACCCACTTCTTTGTGCTCTTGCCTACAATCTACAATAAACATTTCCTATATTTGCTATATCAGACATCTATCCATCTATTCATTCCTGTAATCGCCCATCAGTGTATCTTATTTTTTAGTATATTTAAGGTAAATGATTGACATCGGTATATCTCACTCCTAAGAACTTCAGCACGAATATCATTAATCAGAGTTTAAATTTTGTTCACAGGTTTGGAGGAATAAAATTTACATGAAGTAAAATACACAAATATTAAGGGTACTCTTTGATATGTCTTGATAAATGCTTGCTCCTGTGTGATGTATCCCCCCTTCCAAGATATATATCATTATCACCACCCCTGAAAGTTTCCTCATTCCCCCCGGTGAATATTTACCTCTAACCCTCTTGAGACAACTACTGTTCCAATTTTTTTTTATACACGTATCAGTTTTGCCTATTTTAGGACACCATATAAGTAGAATGATATGATGTCTGTTCTAGCCACTCTAGCAAATTAATCAAACGCAAAGAGGTGGTCGTGGGAACCCCAAGTTATTTCTGATCAGTTAGAAGCACAGGAAGAAGAACCTGGGGCTTGTGATTGGCAAGGGGGGCAGCCTTGAGGACGGAGCGCCCACCCTGTGAGAACCGAATCGAAGGACACGCAACTGGTGTCTGCTACGGAATTGCCTGCTTGCTTGGTGTGCGGGAAAAACCCACGTACACTTGGTCACGGAAGTCTTCCGTGTTGACTGTTGCTGTGTGATGAAAGCGCCTTGCCAGTAACGAAGCATCGCATCGATGGTTTGAAAATAGCACATTTTTTAAAGGTTAATATCTGTGTCTATTTGTAGTTACAATTATAGCTAAATGTGCCTCAGTACTTAATTATTCTTTGTATTCCTTTTAAAAATCAGAAGAAATAATTAATAGCCCAGCAAGATTCCCTACTTTGGTGTCACATCGTCACTCTCTAAGATCTCGAAACCACTGCCTTTTGATTAACCATTTTACCCAAGTTATGCAAAAGAGGCAAGATTTAAAACACAGGGAAATGCTTTACTACCAAGAAAATTTAAAAAGGAAAAAGAGATGATCCAAAAGCTCAATTCCAAAAACGTAATTTGATTGACTAGTTCAAAATAAACCAATTGTCAGAAAAAAAAATTGGTAATGGCAATATAAACATAGAAACTTTAGTGAAAAAAAAAACCCCCATGTATTGATATCTTTTAGTTCTGGTGCTTTTTTAAGCCCACCTTATGATATACTGCTATTCTTTATATAGCAACATACCAAAAATTACAGGTGATGGCCAGGTTTCTAAACAAGAATAACATGTTTTCCTGTTTAAATCACAAAAGCCTAGAGCTGGAGATGACCTCAACATTGCTTCAGCAGGTGAACAGCTATCAAAAAGACAAACAAACAACAACAAAAAAGATGGCCATTTGCTTAATTTATAAGCATTTGCAGAGAACAAGACATTGAATCAAACCAAACCAAGAGTAAACTGTTAAATATTTGACGGAAAATTCTTTTTAGCAAAATCACAAATGCAACCAAAGTCTGTGTATTTTGTTTGTTAAATTCAACCTACGGGCCAGACGCGGTGGCTCACGCCTGTAATCCTAGCACTCTGGGAGGCCGAGGCGGGTAGACAACCTACAGGATGGGAGAAAATGTTTGCTCTCTACACCTCCGACAAAGGTCTGATAACAAGAATCTACCTAGAACTCAAAAGAATTAACAAGACAAAATCAAACAACCCCAATTATAAATGGGCAAAAGAGATGAACAGAAACTTGTCCAAAGAAGACAGAATAATGGCCAGCAAACATATAAAAAAAGTTCAACATCACTAATCATTAGAGAAATGTAAATCAAAACCACAATGAGATACCACCTAACCCCAGTGAGATGGGCCTTTATCAAAAAAACCCAAAACAACAAATGCTGGCGAGGATGTGGAGAGACAGGAACACTCTTACACTGCTGGTGGGACTGCAAATTGGTGCAACCTTTGTGGAAAAGAATTTGGAGAT
>CAUYRT010041589.1:0-20858 GCA_963574885.1 Lepilemur ruficaudatus
TCAGCCTAGCTCACAGCAACCTCAAACTCCTGGGCTTAAGTGATCCTTCTGCCTCAGCCTCCCGGGTAGCTGGGACTACAGGCATGCACCACCATGCCCGGCTAATTTTTTCTGTATATTTTTAGTTGGCCAATTAATTTGTTTCTATTTTTAGTGGAGATGGGGTCTCACTCTTGGTCAGGCTGGTTTCGAACTCCTGACCTTGAGCGATCCACCCGCCTCGGCCTCCCAGAGTGCTAGGATTACAGGCGTGAGCCACCGCGCCCGGCTGAGTTGCTGCTTTTAACCTGATTAACTTCTCCAGGCAGAAAGGAAGGAAAGAAATGAAAATGGTGGGCACAGAAGGAAGAGGCTCTGCACGCACCTGCTGAAAGAAGCGCTGGAGCCGCAGGGCCCGATGGAGGCCACTCTCAACCTGCTCCAGCTGCTGTTCAAAGATATCCAGAACCTTCTGGGAGGCAGCATCCTCCTCCAGAGCCAGGGCCTCCTGTGCCTGGGCCAGGCGCTCCTGGAGCAGGAAGGCTGTGCTGAGACCTGGCCCTCAGTCCCAGGTAGTTTCCCCCCACCTCCCCGCATGTCTTCTCCTGCCTGTCCTTCCCCTTCTCACCTGGACCTCAGCGCTGAAAGCCCGGAATCGCAGCTCTGTCTCCTGAAGGGCAGACAGGGTGTCCCCAGGCACAGTAAAGCTCGCCAGCTGTTCCTCCCCTGGACCTGAGAGCCACTGCAACACCTGAGGCAGATGGGGTGGGAGAGGAGGGTTTCATGGAGAGAAAAGGCACCACCCAAATCCTTGGGTGAACTACTGCATCTCCTCTGCTACATGGGAATGATAACAGTGTGTGCTAATAGTTTCCACAGGGGTCAAGTGAGAAATTGGGTAAGAAATCTTTAGCAAAGTGCCACATGAGGGGGAAGGTAGGCTGGAAGTGAGGGAGGTGGGTGAGGGTTCCAGGGCTATGCCTGAGGGCAAACTAGATAAAGCTGGTGTGAACCAAAGGCAGGATGAGGGTCACTTAGACCACCAAGGGCCTTCACTGAGTCTTGGTGACTGGTAGGCAGAGGTCCCAGGAACCAGGCCTGGAGTGACAGCCCAGAAGGTGGATGGTGTGTGTGTCTGTGTGTCCAGCTTTAGTTGCCTCTTATGGGGCTATAGGAACCCTCAGACTGGTTCTGAGGTGTTTGACCAAAAAGGGATGGTAACTTGGTAATTTTATTCTCTGAAGGCTATAAGCTGTGGTGGAATAGCCTAAGGATGAAGAGTCTGAGACTGTTTCTAGTAGCTAGTGCCATTCAAATGAGGATTGCTGAATTCATTTGATCTCCCTAACTGCCTTGTGAGTTAATTATTATCATCCCTATTCTGTAGATGAGGACTTGTGAATTCAGAGGAGCTCCCTGACTTGTCCAGCATTTTATACATGGCAGAGCTAGAACTCAGGCTGAGCACTTTACACTGCAAATCCTGTTTTTAAGCAGAAGGGAAAACAGCTGGCAAGGCAACAAACAGTAGGAGGGGCAACCCCTTGGATATTGGGGTAGAGGAACCAGAAAGTCCCGGCTCCCCTGCAGCATTGACCCTGTGATGACCCTTCCCAGATGCACACATGCAGGTCCATGAGGTGTTCCCTTACCATACTTGGCTAAGGAGGAATAATCAGATTTCAAAGCCCTCTAGCCTACATGGTCGGGTGAAGAACAAATCCTTATGGGGCTCTTAACCCCAGGAGAGAAGAATCAAGGTTGAGAGAAGCCAGCCTGAATCTTCCCCACAAGGAGGCCTGTGGTTCCTCTTAGCGGCTTCCAATGCCCTCTCCTTCCAAGGTGGGGAGAGGTGGGACCTTTCCAGCCTCAGGTTTGAGGGACGACATTGCATAAGGAGGTAAAGAAGCATATGTGGCAGTGTAGCTAAAGAGTGGGTATCAACCGACATTTATTATTTTTAAGCTAAGGAGGTAGGCACTCCAGAGTCAATCAGCTCTTTCCAGAATCCCCTAGGGCGCCCAAGCACTTCTCAGAATCTGTAAGGATCCTTGATCAAGTATAAACAGTGGGGAAGGGGAGTTCTGGCTTATTTTCTTTGCTGGTGCTGAGATGTTCCCATCCTCTTGTTGACTCTCACAATGACCATGACCAACCTCCAGGGGAGGTGAGGAGAGAGAGGGGCATTAGGCCATGCCAGGCTAGCAGGACACCATCAACTGTAAGTATTAGCATTAAGTAGGTGCTGGAGGCCACCTCCCAGGGTGAGTAAGGAGGGTTCAGGTGTCCTGGCTCACCTGCTGGAGTCGGCGCAGGCGCTGCCGCTGCTCCTGCTGCTGCACGTGCAGGTTGGAGAGGCGCACAAGCTGGTGAATGGCCTCGTCCACCTCCTGATACAGTGTAGCTGGGCCTGGGTCCTCCAGCCTGGGGAAGGAGGAGGGCAGAATGAACTGTTGCCTTTGTCAAGCCTCTTAGTTCTGTCCTTGAATCTCTCCAAGGGATGCAAACATGACAGGTGGCATAGCATCATGGGTCAGATGATGGGCTAGACTCTCTGACTGTCTTGATTTGAATCCTAACTCCTTACTGACTGACCTTAGCCAAGACGTTTAACATTTCTGACCCTCCACATCCTCATTTGTAACGGCAACTAGCACACAGGGATGTTGTGAGGGTTGTGAGACAGTAAGTGTACAAGCATATGTTGCTCAGATATATGCATAGTTAAGAATGATCTGGCAGCTAAGGTTTGTTGGCAGCCACAGGCTGTGACTCCACCTCCCACTTCCACCTGCCCCCGCACACCCATCCTTCTTACTTGCTGCTGTGAGTGGAGCGCAGCTTCATCAGGATTGCTCCCCCATCCCTCTGCAGTGCTGTCAGCCAGGGATCTGCCAGCACCTTCTGCAGGGGCTCAGGCATTCCCTCTGCCTCCTGGGGAATACGGAGCAGTTGGGGTTCCACCAGAAAGTCCCCACCCTGGCCCCATCCCTATGCCATCCTCCATGCCCTATTGTCCCATCTCACTTCATACCTCTCCCTCTGGCTCCGCTGCTCCTTCCAGCTCCTTGATGGCCTGCCGAACAGAGCCCAGCACGCCTCGGCACAGGCGGCACAGCCTTACCACTTCCTGAAACCCACAAGGAGGGTTGGAGTTGAGGGTCAGAATTTAGGATAAGGGTGGGTGAGGCCACCTCCGAGACTTTTATGGAAGCAATGTTGAGTTCAGTTCCTGACTTTGTTGCTTACTAATTGTATGACATAGGGCAGGTTCAGAAACCTTCCTGAACCTCTGTTTCCTCAACTGTAAAGTCAGGATAAGACAAGATTTTGTGAGTTTTAAAGAGATGGTGCCAGCTCAGCATCTAGCATGAGCCTGGCACATTGTACAGCTTGGTAACTGTGAGCCTCCTTTCCTTTTGTCTGCCCTGGGGCTTTACCCTGTCAACCTCCTCTCTGCCTATTCAGATCTACTTCCCCTTTGATACTAAACGGGAAGTTTAGAGACCACAATACAGCTCCCCTTTCATACTCAGCTCATGTTTATTGCTCTCTTCTTGAATATACACAGTACTTAGGTTCATAGAATCATGGAAGATAAGTGCTGAAAGCACCTTTAGAAATCATATCACAATTGCTGCACTTTGCTGATGAGGATCCTGAGGCCTGGATGTTGGTGCAAGAAGGTACAGAAAGGGCGCCATCTCCGGAAGTGAGGTAAAATAACTGGTCCAAGGTGACATGGAACAAGAACCAGCCTTGAAGCTGTTCTCAGTGCTTTCCAGAAACCCAATGATGCTCTCTTGTACTCTTCTCTAGTTTCATGACTTATCTTCCACCAAAAATCATACACTTACTGTCATATTAAGATTTTATTTAACGTATTCCTCCCATTTCCCCAGTAGCCCATGGCACAACGCACAATATTTTGCTCATGACCTGTGAGCCATAAATACTTGCTGAATTGAATGGAATGGAAACCACTTTTTTGCAACCCCATGGCATGTCTTGGATCTGCCCTCTCTCCTAGAATATCCTCAGCTGGGTCATTCCTGGCTCCCAGTGAGTGTCCTTGGTGGTAGAGGTGAACCTTACCTGGTGTATCTCTACCCAGTGGCTGGGAGAGGGGTCCCTGTGACCTCCTAAGTTCCACTGCAGCTCCTCTGGCTTGGCCACTCTTTTCAGATCATTCTCTGACAGCAACTCAGCACCCTGTAGACAAGCGAAGGCAGGGGGTTTCTGCCGGGGCACCCAGGGATTCAGAGACCAGCCTGGGGCTTCAGCCAGCCTCTTTTCCTATCTCCACTACTGATGGGGAACTAGGTGGGAGTGAAGGGCTCAAACCTGAAATGCACACAGTTCACTTGGAAGGTCATGATGAGTGAGAATCAACAGCCTCTGAATGAGGGGAGGGTCTCCTGAGTCCTGAGGGCAGAGAAGAACAACCCTAAACTATGGGCCTGGAATGGCCAGTAAGGAAGAGTTAGGATCTAGGGAAACTGCCTATCTCAAGGGGTGGTTACCTGAAGTTGACTCAGGACAGGAATCAGTGCTGGAGGCAGTGAGGGTGACTTGCGAAGGTCCAGCAGGATGGACAACCCCAATATCTGTAGATCAGGCCTGTGGGGACAGGAAGAGCCAAGGAGGCTGCAGTGTGAGTGTATGTGTGTTGAGGAGATATCAGATAGGACAGCACAGAGATGCAGGGTCTGGTTTCAGCGTTAATAGTCTTCAGGAAAAGTTAGTTCTGGTACATTCAGGGAGCAATGGGCAAAGACCAAAGTCTGGTATGTGTGTCCCAGAGGCAGTGACCTGGCAATTGGGTGTCTATATTTATATGGGCCTATATCCCTCAAGTCAAGGGATCGAGGTCAGGAAAGTTAAGAATTCCATGTTCTGGATGGTATAAATTCAATGTCATCCTGTAGTATGGTACCTAATAGACACTTGGTGCTCAATAAATATTTGTTGAATGAGTGAACCAATGTCCTGATAATCTAGGTAGTGTCATGGGATATTGAAAGTCAACAGTGTTGATTTTGAGGATCAATGAAGACATTATCCTGGAGGTCGGGGGCAGTAAGGTCAGAGGTCAATAACTTGAAAATCTGAAGGCTAAAAAAGTAGGTGTCTTAGAGGTCAGAAGGTCAGGGTCCTTATGACTTGGGAGGTTAGTGTCCAGGGTGCCAGCACTAGGCCTCAGTTACCTGAGCAGTGAGTGGAGGTAATGAAGAGCAGTGCTCAGCATGTCTCGGGAGGGCGGGGGCTCCTCAGGAGCGCACGGTGGGGTAATGGTCAGCAGAGCTCGCCCACTCTGGTCCACCCCTCCTGAAGACACAAAATGGTCAGGCTGTCCTGGCTGGGAGCAGTCCTTGGCTACCTCTCTTCCACCCTGCTTCCCTCCCCAAGCCCACCCCAACCCCGATCCCCTTTGCCTTCACCCACTGATGCCCACTGACCAGTCAGGATGAGGAATCCAGATGCCATCAGGTCCCAGGCTATATCAGGGTCATCAGAGATGGAGGCTGGAGGGGCCTCTTCTGGGATGCTGTCCCCTCTTCCTTCCTGTGCAGTCTCCAGGGGTAGTGTTGGGGGGTCAGATAAGAGCCCCTCTGGGCCTAGGTGTCCTGCACAGACACAGGCAGAGCTATGGACCCAGAGTGAGGATGGGTTTGGCTCTCACCCAGAGTGAGGATGGGATGCTCCCATCCTAACCCCTCCTCCTCCTACAGCTCACTCCTCCCGGCCAGCCTGCCCTGGCCCTTGCCCCATGGGCCTTAGTGTCATCTCACCTGCTATATACCCCTCCTGCTCTCTCTCGCTGGTCCCCTCTTCTGTAGGCCCACAGGCTTCTGGGGGCTGAGGCTCTTTCTCATCTGCTGGTTTGAGCTCTTCCTGTGGTTCAGATTCTGGCTTCCCGGAGCCTTCATGCTCCTCTTTAACCAAGCTGCATTCTGGAAGCTCATGCTCATTTGGTGAGGGCAGATTGACAAGGGCTTCCTGGTGGCTGGTCTCTTCCTTGTCTCCAGGGCTCAGTGGGGCACTGTCTCCTCCTCGGCCAAGGGCCCCTCTTCCCGCGGCTCTCTTCTTTCTCCTGTTTCCTTTGCCTGTTCTCCGAGGGGTACCAGGTGGCCCTTCAGCCCCCTGTCCTGCCCCTCCTCCAACCTCCCCTGGCCTCAGGGGGCAAGATTCAGAGGCTTCCTTGGGGGTCTCTGTTGGGGGCTCAGACACCTCCAAAACTGCCTCTGGGAGAGCCTCAGCTCCGGGGGGAGACCCAGGGGATGCTCTGGTGCTGCTCCCCTCACCGGGTGGGCGTGTCCCATCCTGGTCTCGAGACCCCAGGCCCTTGTGGTGCATCCAGGCCCGGTGTCTCCGGTGCCGGCCCTTTCCTCCAGCACCCTTGCGGGTGGGTACTGTCCGGGTTCTGGAGAGGCCCGAGGAGCCCTCAGCATCTGTGGGGCTCCCCCTCACGGGCAGTGTCACCTCCAACAGCTCCACATACTCGCCCTCAGGTCCTTCAGCAGGGGCATTATGCCCATCCCCAGGACTCCGGGTGCCCAGTGCCTCCTCGGGGAGTGGAGGGCTAGGAAGCCCTGGAGGTCCAGAGGGCAGTTCTGGCGGCAGTGTACCTGGCCCATGTCCAACCATGAGGCCCTCTTTGTGCACAAATCGTGGACAGATGAGCTCAGCCCAGGGCAGCCGCTGAATCCCAGAGGGTGCAGACAGTAGGCAGGTACTGAGGCGGCCTGTTGGTCGGTCCTTGTTGATGCCTTGTAACCACTCAGGTGTGAATAGGTAGGCGCAGGCCTCATTGGGCACTGGAAGCTCCTGTACCCGCCCACCCCCTGGGGCCAGACACTTGAGTGCCAGACGGGGTGCTTGGGCTGCTGAGGGTACCACTTGCAGGTAGAAGTCTCCCGGGCGCAGCAGCTGCCAGGGTAGGGCTGCTAGCTGCACCACTACCTGCTCATGCAGGCAGAGGGGCCAGCCCTCATGGAAGAAGAGGAATCCACTGTATTGGGCCTGGGGAGAGAGGTGGGAGGCTGCACTCAAGCCTCTGCTGAAGAAATCAGCAGGAGGGGTCAGTTAGAATGGGCCCACCCTAGGCAGGACTGGCTTTATTCCTGGGGCTCATAATCCCAGGGGAGCAGAGTGGGGAGATTTTAGAGTATTCTCATGGCACAGAGGAAGGGATTGGGATGGATCAGTCTTCTCGTGGTAGGAAACTTCTCTAAGAAGCTAGTTCCATGTGTGGGAGGGTAAGAACTGAATCATTACAAAGACATGGTCAGCAGA
The DNA here is from genome assembly GCA_963574885.1 of Lepilemur ruficaudatus. NCBI lineage: Eukaryota > Metazoa > Chordata > Mammalia > Primates > Lepilemuridae > Lepilemur > Lepilemur ruficaudatus. The sequence continues at coordinate 7,276 of CAUYRT010041589.1, forward strand.
TGCCATTGTCTTGGAGGAATCAAAGACTCTTAGGAGGTCTTTATATCCGTAGAAGCAAAGGATCTCTGTTGAGTCACGTCTGGGGGAGTCAGTGTCTTGAGAAATTCATATAAGGGGAGAAAATGTCTGGAATTGGGTCTGGAGGGTCAGGTCTTTGTTTGGGAGTCAATGTTTCTAAGGGTCAATATCTGGGGAAGATGAGTGTGCATGTGTACATGTGTTAGTATCTGAGTGGTCAGTACCTATGAGGGTGAAAGTTTGTGAAAGGTCAGCGAATGAGGCTTAAGTGTCTCTGGGGGATCCGTATTAGAGGAAGCTGTGTCTCTAGGTGTAGGAGGAAGGAATTAGTCAACCTGGCTAGTCTTTAAAGTAAGGCAATTTAGGGGAGGTAGAACAGGGATGCACGGCCACTCACACAGGCTTCCTGCTGGATCTTGGCAAGCAGGTGCTTGGCTGGTACCAGGAAGTCCAGCGTGTATCTCAGTGCATCCTCCCGGTAAGTCCTCTCCACCACCTGGAACACCTGGCCCAACAGGGTGGGGGCCGTGGCCTCAAAGGGCGGGTACAGGGCGGCGAGTGTGCTCTGTACACAGTCCTCCACTGGCTCAGGCTCCTGGGAGAGAAGAACCAGGATATAGAACCCTAGGGATCACCCAAGCATGGCTCTTTGGGGGCTGTACTGGTCTAGGGGTGGCCGTGTCCTCCAGGGCCCCAGTTGCACAATGTGTGCAGAAAGTGGGCACTCAGGAAATGCTGGTTGACTAAGCCCAGATGGGAGTGGAGATGGGCCAGTTAGAATGCACAAGCCTCCAAGTGTACACTCCACACTCCAAGCTCCAAGACCTTAGTTTTGGAGATCCAGGGAGTGTTTGTTATGAATGCCTTTGATCAGAACTGTTCCTGGTGTTTGCAAATTGGGGTGATTGCATAGACCCTCCGTAAGAGAAAAGAGACCCCTCTACACAGCCATTCTGCAAATCCCTTCTCACAGGACCCACCATGCAGAGACCCCCATCTTAGGTGGAGGTGCCACCACCCAGAACTATATCCTAAAGGTGGTCGTTTCATGGGAAGGAGGAGGATGGAAAGACTGACTGTGATTGTCTTGGGTCTTTCTAGTACCCCTCTCCCGTCTCTCAGAGTGGCTCTAACGCAATCACCCATCCTAGAGCATATGGGATTGAGTTACAAAGAACTGGGTGGGGCAGCTGAAAGATTAAAAAGTCACAAAAAGAACGTGTGGGGAAGGGAGGAGGAGGCCTTGATGGTATGCATTTGGGCTGAAATCTTTTCTGATTCCAGTGCGACCTCGAGCTGGAGCTACCCTCTCAAAAGTCTCAGCCTTGCTTCATCCAGACCGGCCTCCCTAAGTGAATCAATGAGACATCTTTCTCCAGCCCACACCTTAAACAACCACCCCTTGGGCTATCCCTTTGCAAATTTTTTTCTTTCAAGATAGCCTTTGAAGTTCTGTTTACCAGATTTCTTTGCAGTAAATGAGGAGGGGGATGCTCAACGCAGCTTTTACCTAGTTCTCTACCAGCCCCTCCCCCTCACGGCCTGCGTTTGCCCAAGACAAAAGTGCATATTTTTCTCTGAGTCCCTCCAGCCGGAGTTGCCGGTTGGTCCCGACCGTCTGAGAAGCTAGGGCAGCCACTCCAGAGACGGACATTCAGTGCGTCAGCACACAGACCCGGCCCCAAGGTGTGTGGGCGAACAGACAGACCCCCAGTGTTCCCGGGACCCGGCGGGGACCGGCGGGCGCTGTGCGCGTGGGTGGGGGAAGGCGGAGAAGGGCGGGGGTGAGGCGGTGTGGGCCGTCAGCTCCAAGGCCGGGAGGAGGGGAGCTAGGGCTTCAGCAGAGAGGCAGCTGCAACCCATTAGGGGCGGTGAGCTCATGGCTGAGTGAGAGTCTCAGCCACAGGAAACAGCAGCGGCAGGAGGGGAGGAGGGGTCTGGGGCGGGAGGCGGCGGGCGGGAGCACTGAGACGGGGCCTCCTGCCGGCCGGGACCAAAGAGGAGACCAGAGAGACTGAGTCAGCTCTCCCTGGCCCAGTTCCTCTTTCTTCTTGCACCAGCCTCCCTGCCAGGGGGTGCCCTTCCCTCCATAGAGGAGAGGCCCCGATAGTGCTCCTTCCCCTCCTCCACTCCCCGCAGTGAGCGCCCCCTGGCAAGGCCTCTCCCCCTCCTCCACTCTGCAGTGAGCGCCCCCTTGGCCGTGACCCCCTTGCAGTGGGCGCTCTCCCAGGCAGTGCCCACTCTTGGAATGGTTCTTTAGAGAGTACTTCTGGAGTGAAAGTTCCCAGGATAGTGTTCATTCCTGTTGGTGTGGGCTTCCCCTTAACCGTATCGTCCTGCTTCCTGTGCCCTGACTCGCTGCAGCCAGGGTCCCCTACCTTCTGCAGGCAGCTCCTGCCCATGCCCGTTCCCTTCTGCAGAAGGAGTGCTCAGAGGTAGCGCTTCTGTTCCCTGCAGCGCGAGCTCTGGGGCACTTCCCCCCAATCTCTGGTTTGCTCTAGCAGCGTCACATCTCCTGGTACGGTGACACTCCCCCCTGTTGTCCACCATCCTGAGGCAGCCCCCTTTTCTCTGCGGGAATTTCCCTCTTTGGCCATACTCCTGGCCTCACCCCAGCCACAGCTGTGGTCGGTCCCCCAGGGCCGGATGGGTGGGCCTGCCTCACCGGGTTGGGACTGGGATGGAAAATGGTGGTTCCAGTCGGGTCAGTTCTCACGACCCGAGGCCGAGCCCCTTCCAGAACCACTATTGGACCAAGCCGCAGGGGTCTCCTGTGGGTAAGAAACTGGGACCGGGAGGGGAAGGGAAAATCCAGCAAAGGAAGGCACAGGTCAGGACAGAGGAGGGCGGGGGACGAAGGGGAGGTGTGTGGATTAGGGACCAAAGCGAGAATGGGGGAGGAGGCGGAGAATAGGGGGAAGAAAGAACGGGTGAGGGCAATACCCGGTGGGGACAGAACCAGATAATGGGACAGACCGACATACAGATTGAAGAATGGGGGATGGGAGGGAGGAGAGTCCTAGGAGCGCTGAACAGTCCAAGGTAGTTGCAGGAGGCACGGGGCTGGGGACTGGGGACGCGGAGCGGGCTGCGCGGAGGCCGAGGGGCCTCAGGGGCTGCGACGCTGGACTCACCATGGCTCGGCGCCGGGCCGCGTCCGACGCTCGGGCGGGCGGGCGGGCGGGGCCGGGCACGCCACCTCCTCCCTCCCGCCGCTCGTGTCTCGCCGGGTCTGGCTAAGGGACAGCTCCGGCCGCGGTGGCGGCTCGGCCCGCTCCGGCTCCCAGGCCGCGGGGCCCCGCCAGGGAGGGCCGAGACGGCCGCCCCTCCCCGCCCCGCCCTCCATCGCCTGCCCCCGCCTCCGCGCGGGACCCCTTGCCGGGACTCCGGCTCCCGCGCCGAGCCTCTCCACTGCTCCCTCGACGTCCTCAGCCAATCCGTCCGGTTCACCCTCTTCTTTCTCCGCCCCGCCCTCCAGTGGCCCCGACTCTGACCCTCAGAGGCCCGCCCCATCGAGAATGCCCCTCTTCCCGCCGTCGCCTGGCTGCCCCGCGGCATCAATTCAGCCTCCTCAAGGGACGCTGCAAAGGCTGGGGCGGGCGTGAATTCCCTTAGGGTCCCCTGCCTAGCACTGGGGTCTTCTCGCTGCCAGAAGCCTCCTGTCTGTAACTCGCCTGGGATCCTCTTCTCCCCTCAGTTTTCAGACTTTGGCAGGACTTGGGGTTCAGAAGAGACCCTCAGGCCCCTCTGCCCGCCTAGGGTAGAGCGGAGGGCCGGGAAATCAAGGGATTCCCCCCAAGCCCCCAGGGGCTTGCCCGCCCTCCTCCTTTCCCTCCCATCTCCTCGGGCCTCGAGCCTCTTGGTTAGGACAATGGGCTCCTCTGTGCTGCCTGGGGAAGGCGGGAGCGTGGGGGAATTAGGGAGCCGTGAAGGCTTGAGATGCGGGTAGACATCGTGGCGGAGCGGGGCAGGGTCCCCGGATCAAGATCCTCCTGAGGGGCGTGCACTTTTGCGGACGTTTTCAGAGTCCTCTCCTAAGTAGCCCTTCCCCTCTGCATCCCCTAGCTCTCCTTCTTTGGCTGGAGCAAAGAAGGCACCAGGGCCCCAGTCAGATTGGATACTGGATGCCAGACCCTCCCTTTTTGTGGGGTGGCGATAGTCTCCCAGGGACGCTAGGGCTCACGGCGATGGGGATGAGTATTTGACACAATAGTAGACAAAGGGGGTAGGCTGGTTAAGAAAGTTCTAGCCTTCCTCCCTCTGCCTCACCAAACTCCGAGCATCCTCCACTGTATCTGGATGGGAAATGAAAGCCTGGTGAGGGTCTCCCAGGGGACCAAGGAAGACATAGGCACAGCAGGGAGATAACTTGCGTGCCCCGAGCAGGCACCGGCAAGCCCTGCAGCACGGTGAGCCCTTCCAAAGGGTGGCCATTTTAAAGAAGAGTGGAAAACCACATGGTCTCCAGAGAGAGGCGTAAAGGCATGTGCCTTTGCAGCTGGGGGGTGACATTTAGAAAACGTCCTGCCTTGGATGCAGTTCCTTTGAGGCTGGGAGGCTGGCGCCCCTGGACAGTTGTTGGAACAGCGGGAGAGTAAGCGGCAGCGTCGCCAAAGTGACTTGCACTTCTCTCACCTCCTCAGGAAGCTAAATTCCACCTTTTTCTTCGGTCCGCTGGGTCTGGAAAAGGAGAAGAGAAAAAATGTTTATCCTTCTTAGAGGCGAGAAGAGCCCTCTGCTCCACAACGTCAAAAAAAGAATCTAGGGCAGCAAACCCCAGTGACCATCTTCCCAGCAAAGTTAGAGCGTTGGAGTTGGACCTTATTCCAACAACCGATTATGGGACACTGGAGTCACCGAGGCTCTCCAGCTTCCTTGTAATTAGTGCCTGGGAGCTAGGAGAGTGAGATTTTGCTACCCCCTTGTGTCCACTCGGTAAATACTGCCCAGTCACCGGTTATAGCGGCCACCACTTAGAAAACTTTCTTAGAGGATGTTTTATGAAACTGCTCACTTGTCTTAAAACCCAGTTCACCCATTCTCAGTGTTGAGAGACTCTGACGGTTTCCTTGTCAGATCTTACATTCCTTATACTCAAGCAAATTGTTTGGAGGACATTTGGTAGAGTCCAAGGCGCCACTGGACTCCAAGATTCATTACCATTAGGTAGTGGAATATAAATTAAGCTGGCTATGGGGGTCCATGAACTCCTGGAAAAAAGGAGTGCATCTTTTTTTTCCCATGGAAAAAAGGGGAGCCACTGAAAGTTTCTGAGCTGGTGGAGTGAAGGAGTTTGGACACAGGGTCTGGGATGCAGGTCTGCTTTCTTACTGAAGTTTTAAAATCCATGCTAAATTACAAAGGTTTATTTTAAGTAAGTGACATATGGTTGCAATGGTTAAATACCACTTTCTGCAAAGAATGTAGGTTCTTAACCTAAAAGTGTGTGCACACAATAGAGAGTGTACGTTATGTGTGTTTTGGTGGGGAATATAAAGGGGTAAGGTTATAATGGAGAAATTAGAGGCTGAGAAGAGACCAGGCTTAGAAGCCCTCTCTTCCATTCACAAACAATTCTCACCATATTTCACTGATTTAAGATTCTTTGGGACTATCAAACTCCTGTTTTACAGATGAAATTCTGGTTTATTGAAGTTAAGAAACTTGCTGTAAGATATACAGTAAGTGGGGTAACCAGGACTTGAACTTAGGCTGTCTGATTCCAGAGCCTTCCCTCTCAACTAGTAAGTTATAGGGCTTCATCTAAGCTATCAAAGTTCATAAAAGAAGAGCTTTGAACACCACATCACCTTTTCTACCACCTAACTATCACATTAAAAAATGTTAACTTTGTTTTTATAGTAGCCAGCACTGAAACAGTTTCTAAAAGTGATAGATATGTCCCTGTGGGTCAGAGCAGAAAAACTACTTTTTTTCTAGACTTATTCTAGAGTAAATAATAGTTAAAATAGGCCGGGCTTTGTGGCTCACACCTGTAATCCTAGCACTTTGGGAGACCAAGGTTGGTGGATCATTTGAGCTAAGGAGTTTGAGACCAGCCTGAGAAAGAGCGAGATCCCGTCTCTACTAAAAAAATAGAAAGAAATTAGCTGGACAACTAAAAATATATATATAAAAAATTAGCCAAGCATGGTGGCGGATGCCTATAGTCCCAGCTACTCGGAAATCTGAGGCAGGAGGATCCCTTGAGCCCAGGAGTTTGAGGTTGCTGTGAGCTAGGCTGACGCCACAACATTCTAGCTGGGGCAACAGAGTGAGACTCTGTCTAAAAAAAAAAAAAAAAAAAATAGTTAAAATAATTCCCAAGAAATTTCCAGAGTGTTCTTATGTAAAAGTAGTATTATCCTAACATGGGGGAAGGCTGAAGAAACATCTGTGTCTGTAATGTTTGTTGCCTGATTTACACACACCAAGAGCTGTAAGTGCCATCCTATGTTCAGTTGGGGCTTTAAGCTGCTCGCTATTCACCTGGAGAGTAGCAGTGAGTAGGGCTCTTCCTCAGTCCCACGCCTCAAGTTAAGGGGAAATTAATGAGGGGCCCAAAAGGGGAATTTTAGGGACAGACTTGAGAGAACATGGTCTTATTAGCTGTGCATTCCAAGGAAACAGCGGCAGGGGGCGGCGGAGTGTGTGGGCGAAAGTTGTGGTGCACTAAACATTAGTTGTTTTAGGACAAGAAATCTGCATAATATATAAATATATGTCAATTCTATTTGCTGTTTAATTTCCCACAGTTTTGGTTTTATTTGATTGGTAATATTCCAACTTGTCCTCTCTGAACTAGATATCATCAGAGTCCATAACACCAACAACTTGCCTGTGCTAGTGCATTAGTTTCCATACTGGTCTACCTGCTTCACTTCACTCTTCCCTATTGATAAGCCATTCTCTGCACCATAGCCAGAATGATCTTGGAAAAATCTAAGTCAAATCTGTCAACTCCTTCTAATGGCTTTCCATCTGCGTTGTGACTACTTTTCTGCCTATCTCTCCAGTCTCATCTCTTACTAAGATCCTGATATGCTAAGCTTTTAGTGACCCTCCAGCCACAGTGGCTTGCTTTCAGTACTTTAAGCATGCCTCACTTATTCTTAATGTGGTACCTTTTTGCTCCCTTTTTCTTCTGCCTGCAGCCTTCTTTTCACAATTCTGTATCTGGCCCTTATCCTTTAGATCTTAGCTAAAGTATTATAGTCTCAAAGATCTTCCCTGATAACCCTGTCTAAAGTGATCTCTTATTCATCATCTCTCCCAATGATGTTACCTTGTTATATTTTCTTCACAACATTTATCACTATTCGATTAGGTATATATTTAATTTCTATCTTCCATCATAGACTCTCCCGTACCACCACATATCATTTAAAAATAAACTTTATGAAGTGAAGAATCTTGTTTATTTTGTCACTGCTGTTCCTTAGCTAGTGTCTGACCAGGTCCCAAAAGATATTGTCAATTCAGGTGAAGACTGTAAGGAGAGAGGAGGTAGAGGCTTGTAGTCAGCTGCTCAGCTTTCCTCTCTTCCTGGACCCAGCCCTCAAAAATTATTTATTTTTGTCCATTAGAGCAGTGGTCCCCAACCTTTTAGGCACCAGGGACCAGTTTCATAGAAGACAGTTTTTCCACAGACAGGGGTTGGGAGTACGGTTTCGGGATGATTCCTGAAACATTACATTCCTGCACATTACATTTATTGTGCAGTCAAACCTCTCTGCTAATGATAATCTGCATTTGCAGCCACTCCTCGGCGCTGGCATCACCACCTCAGTTCTACCTCAGATCATCAGGCATTAGATTCTCATGAGGAGTGCACAACCTAGATCCCTCGCATGTGCAGTTTACATTAGGGTTCACACTCCTATGAGAATCTAATGCTGCTGGTGACCTGACAGGAGGCAGAGCTCAGGCCCTGACTGGAGCCATGGGGCTCAGTTGTAAATGCAGATGAAGCTTCCCTGCTTGCCCACTGCTCTGCTCACCTCCTGCTGGCCCAGTACTTGTCTGTGGCCCAGGGGTTGGGAACCTCAGCATTAGAGAATATTTGAAAGTGGAATGTATACAGGACGAAATTTAAAACAAACGTGGAGCATCATATGGATCAGATGTAGGTTCATTGTACTGGGAGAGTCTGGAGGAAGCATGGTTTGGAGAGGGACCTTCTGGAAAGGCTCCAAGTTCACTTATGGACTTTGTTGATGTACAAATCCAGAAACTGATTTATATAGTTGTAACCCATTTAAAAATATAGTTTTATGTTCTGTTTTCTTCATGTAGCATTGCCTGTATACATTTCCATGCATGAATATAATTTTTGTGTATGTTGTCTTCAGTTAAAGTATCAATAGTTAAGGCCGGGCGCGGTGGCTCACGCCTGTAATCCTAGCACTCTGGGAGGCCGAGGCGGGAGGATTTCTCAAGGCCAGGAGTTCGAAACCAGCCTGAGCAAGAGCGAGACCCCGTCTCTACTAATAATAGAAAGAAATTAATTGGCCAAGCATGGTGGCACATGTCTGTAGTCCCAGCTACTCAGGAGGCTGAGGCAGAAGGATCGCTTGAGCCCAGGAGTTTTTGAGGTTGCTGTGAGCCAGACTGACGCCACGGCACTCTAGCCTAGGCAACAAAGTGAGAATCTGTCTCAAAAAAAAAAAAAAAAGTAACAATAGTTGTCCATCATTCATTTAGTTACTCTCAATTTCAGGGAATTTGTATTATTTTTAACTTTTCTCTGCTATATGAAGAAAAAGTATAAACAGATTTATACATATTTACTCCTCTCCACTTTGAGTTATTCCCATTTGGTATATTTTACAAAATGGAATTGGGTCAAACAATAGAAACCATTTTAGAGCTTTTGTTATTGCCAGATGAGGCAATATTTGGAGGGCAGAGATCATGAAACTCTCTTAAAATATTTAAAAGGTTGATTGTGAAGAGGAATTAGACTGATTCTGAAAGGCTCAAAGTGGTAGGGCATCAGTGAATTGTAGAAGAAGATTAGGTTCTATGTAAGGGAGTTTTAAATATTTAGAGCTGCCTGAAAATGGGACAAGCTGTTTCTGTAGGCAGTAAATTCTCCCTCACTGAAAAATTTTAAGCATAATGAGAGTTTTTAAAGAAATTGTTTTATAAACTTTCCAGATTTGTGATCGTATATTTTCCCAGCCCCAGTCCTTAACGAAATACAAATTTCGTTAAATGAATATTCATTAAGACAGAACCTATGCCAGTTATATCTAACCGTGGCCCCGAGCCCTCAGTTGGCAGACTCCCAGTAGAGTCAGAGTCTCCTGGAGCAGGCAGTCTGGGAATTACAGAAGCATGTAGTCACCCCCTTCCACTAATCTTTAGAACTGCCAAGCAGGTGGGTAAAAGTTTGTCTCCAATTCCTTGGTATCTCTTTTTCTGTGTTCATTGTCTACCTCCAGGTCTCTGCCCATGTTCAACCTACTCATAAGACCCCCAGTATGAAACCTCCTATATGCTGTGCCATGCCTGCAAATGCTCCCAAGCCAAGCCCAGCACCAAAGTGACTGATTCTATCGTTACATGATCTTGTTTTATTTCTGCCAAAGGATATTTGCACTTCAAATGAGGAGTTTGGAGCCCCAAAGAATCTGTAAGTGGTAGAATATAGCACTCCTAGCTCCACTAACATAACTTCACCTCCTCACCATGAGCACATGTGTGTTTACACACACACACACACATCCCTCACTTCCAGGCAAGCACTCTGATTTATTGAAGGAACTGGTTGCTTAATCTGTTTTTTTTTTTAAGCCACTTTACTTGATAAAATGTAATCTCAAAGCTCCAAGTTTAGCCAAGGAGGAAAAGTCCTTATTAAGGATGGAGATCCCAGTAGAGTCTCTGAGTTTTACTTTCTCTTAGAGTATATTTTGCTGAAATCCCCTGCCCACCACCGCACTCAGGGATGCCATGCTCCCCTTTCTCGGTTTTTCCAGAATGCAATGGGAGACCCTCCCCAAGTGAGAAGAATAACTCACTGGAGGCAGCACAGTGCAGAGGGAGGGGAATGCTGAGGAGTGATAGAGGTCCAGGTTCAATTCTGGTGGCACCACTGCCACCTGTGTGCCCTTGAGCCTGAGCCTTGGCTACTGCATCATCAATGGCCTCCCTCTCTGCTAAAAGGCCCAGTAAAATCAACAAACATGTGAACACCAGAAAATATAATCACCAAAGCCCACTGTGCAGTGTAGATGAAAATATCACAGAAAATGGACTAATCTTGCATTGTCAATGTGAGTTTTTAAAAATGTTTCTTTGTGTTCAGCAAAGAATATTCAGAGGGCCACTGGCTTTTTTAAAATTTATGTTCCAGGCTGGGTGCAATGGCTTACATCTGTAATCCCAGTACTTTGGGAGGCCAATGTGAGAGAATCGCGTGAGACCAGGAGTTTGAGACCAACCTGGGCAACATAGTGAGACTCCATCTCTACAAAAAATAGAAAAATTAGCCGGACATGGTGGCATGCACCTGTATCCTAACTATTCAGGAAGCTGAGGCAGGAGGATTGCTTGAGCTCAGGAATTCAAGGTAACAGTGATCAGGCCACTGCACTCTAGCCTAGATGACAGAGTAAGACCCTGTTTCTTAAAAAAAATAAAGAAATAAAATAAAATTTATGTTCTCTATGTTAAAGTTGCAAATCAGAAGCCCAGTTCTTCCTTCAACTTTTACAAACAAATAAATTGTAATAATCACTTTAAAAGATTGTTTTTGTTGATTATTTGGTCCCATTTATAAAGAGTTAATGAAACTCTTTAACCATTATATATTTTATAAATTTAATATATTCCGTGTCCTTGTAAAGTAATTTGGTCATCTCAGATAACCAACAAAACATTCCTGAATACCTAAAAACCCTTACATATCTAACAATTTATAAATAGGATAATTCAATTGCTGTGTTTTCTTAAATGTTCCAAAACTGATTTTAAAAGACAGTTCCATTTCAAATCATGTACATCTTAAATTAGAATTACAAGTCTAATACAGATTCCTTAAAAATATTAATGCTATCTGTGTTTTTGATTCTTTTAAATATTTCTATCCTTAATTCTAAAATTTCTGGACATTAAAATATACTTACCCACTGGGAAAGAATTATGTTATCCCAAATGGCTGGGAAGCCCCTTCCCAGGTTACTTTCTTCTCAGTGGCCCAGAGAGCATACCTATTAGAGATTTTGTCCCAGCCTTTTGGGCAGCTGCTCTCTGGCCCTGGCTGCCCCTCTGAGCCCTGTTTTATGGCTGCTGTGTCATTACTCTCTGAATTGGCCAGTTTTACAGCCCATGACCCTTAGGTTCAAGTTACACTCCATCTAATTCTTCAGCCTACACACGGAAGTCAGAAACTCCTACCTGGGTTGCTATACCACTTGTTTGGATATAATTAGTCTACTTAAGGATTCGTTCTAGTCTGTATTCTTTCCACATTCTTCCCAGCTTCTGGGGTCACAACTCTTACAAATATTGAATGGTTGAATTTCTCCTGGTGTTGTCTGACTCTAGTTAAAACTTGATATTAGGCCAGAAAGAGATATGCAACATGAAGATTAACATTAAACAGAGGATGAACTTTAGGTCAGGGTGAATGAAACCCCAGGGGAGGTGGAAGAAAAATATTACAGAATATATTTGATGTATTCTTCACTTCTGTCTTATTGCTTGACAGTTCCATATGTATTATTTAATCTTGCCTCCTAAACAAGTTAGTAAATCAGTGATCACACCAACCTAGGTGTGCTTGCCTAGCTCCAAATTACAGCCCCCTCCAAGGCCATAGTGTATGTTAGGAACCCAGTGCTATTTGGAGAAAAGAAGATAAAAGAAAACCCAAGAACTTCTGTGCCCTCTTGAGGCAGTACTGGGATAAGGTGGGTAATTACTGGAGAAATAAACAGGCATGAGTTGACACAGATGTCTCTTAGATTAAGACCTTGAATGACTGGGTATGATGTTTCCATTAACTAAGACTGAGAAATTGCGGGAGGAGGGCAAGTCTGGAAGCCAGGCAGATTATGAGCTTAGTTTTGAGTGCTTTTGATTGAAATGCCTGTGGGACACAGAGGGGCTAGCAACAGTAGGGAGATGGACATGTGTGCCTGGACCTTGGGAGCTCCGGGCTGGAGGTATGACTTTGGCAGCAGGTAAGTGGTGGTTGGAGCCATTGAAGTGTATCAAGTCACTCAAGAGAAGAAAACAGAGCTCAGAATAGGACCCTGAGAAACACTATCATTTAAGGCGCAACCACAGGAAGTGGAGTCTGCCCACGACACTGGGAGGAAGCCAGACGGGTAGAAGAATGTTTCTATCTCACTTCCAGTATGTCTTTTCTGGTCATAAGCACAAGGGTGGGAAACATAGCGGTAGTGATGGGTAGAGTGTGGTGTGGAGGGCCCTGGGTGCTGTGGGGGAAACTCCACTTGCTATGGGATGGTGTGGGTGTGGGAGGCTGCAATGAGCTCTGGTTTTAGAAAGCATGGAGGAGGGCTGGGAGTTGGAATTTCTGGATTCTCTGTTTTCCCTGCCACTTCATGTTTCACCAAACATCCTTTCCTTATTCTGAATCTTAATCTGTGTGGTAAAATCTCTGTCCAAATGAGGATGGGAGGTGTGAGGAGGAAGCAGAGATGGTAAAGGGAAGGAGAGGGAGTGTCTTATTGTTGAGTGTGAGTATATGTGTATGTGTGTGTGTTGTGCACACAGGTGCACATGTGTAGGTATGTATCCCTGTGTATGTATATGAACATGGATGTGCATGTATGTGTGTCTTATGTATGTGTGTGTACATATGTATATAATATGTGTATATTTTTCTCTGTGTGAATATCAAGATAAGTACTGAAATTGAGAGGAAGCATTAAGGATTTAATTAATGCTTTATGGCACTTTGACAGAGTGATTTTATGTTAATTGAATTTAGTAATAAATATAGTACTTTCTATATCTATATGCTCTATTTCATTTTCTAGTAATTCTTCTTATTGTATTTTTTTTTTTTTTTGAGACAGAGTCTTGCTCTGTTGCCTGGGCTACAGTGCCATGGCGTCAGCCTAGCTCACAGCAACCTCAAACTCCTGGGCTCAAGCAATCCTCCTGCCTCAGCTTCTGAGCTGGGACTACAGGCAGGCACCACTGTGCCCAGCCAATTTTTTTATATTTTTTAGTTGTTTGGCTAATTTCTTTCTATTTACAGTAGAGACGAGATCTCACTCTTGTACAGGCTGGTCTCAAACTCCTGAGCTCAAGCAATCCTCCTGCCTCGGCCTCCCACGCCAGGATTGCAGGCGTGAGCCACCGTGTCTGGCCTCTAGTAATTCTTCTTATTGTATTGTATTTTCTAGTAATTCTTCTTATTGTATTTTTTTTTTTTGAGACAGAGTCTTGCTCTGTTGCTCAGGCTAGAGTGCCATGGCATCAGCCTAGCTCACAGCCACTCCTGGGCTCAAGGGATCCTCCTGCCTCAGTCTCCTGAATAGCCGGGACTACAGGCATGCACCACCACACCTGGCTAATTTTTT
>CAUYRT010041590.1:0-101333 GCA_963574885.1 Lepilemur ruficaudatus
CTTAGTTAAATATATTCCTAGGTACTTTATTTTCTTTGTTGCTATTTTGAAGGGAATTGAGTCTTTGCTTTGGTTCTCGGTTTGACTGTTGTTGGCATATATGAATGCCTCTGATTTGTGTGTATTGATTTTGTATCCTGAGACTTTACTAAATTCATTTATCAGTTCAAGGAGTCTCTTGGTTGAATCCTTGGGGTTTTCTAGATATAATATATCATCAGCAAAGAGTGAGAGGTTGATCTCTTCTGCCCCCATCTGGACACCCTTAATTCCGCTCTCTTGTTTGATTGCTGTGGCAAGGACTTCCAGCACTATATTGAATAGAAGTGGAGATAGTGGGCAACCTTGCCTTGTTCCAGTTCTAAGTGGGAATGCTTTCAATTTCTCCCCATTCAGTATGATGTTGGCTGTGGGTTTGCATATATGGCTTGTATCATTTTTAGGTGAGCCCTGTCTATGCCTATTTTGTTGTGTGTTCTTATCATAAAAGGGTGTTGAATTTTGTCAAATGCTTTTTCTGCATCTAGTGAGAGAATCATATGGTCTTTGTTTTTGCTTGTGTTTATGTGGTGAATAACATTTATAGATTTGCATATGTTGAACCATCCCTGCATCCCTGGGATGAAGCCCACTTGGTTGTGATGGATTATTTTCTTGATAAGCACCTGGATTCGGTTAGCTAGGATTTTGCTGAGAATTTTTGCATCTACATTCATAAGAGATATTGGTCTGTAGTTTTCTATTTTTGTTGCATCCTTTCCTGGTTTTGGTATCAGGGTGATGTTGGCTTCATAAAAATGTGTTGGGGAGGATTCCATTCTTCTCGATGTTGTGGAATAATTTCTGCAGGATAGGAACCAGTTCTTCTTTGTAGGTATGGTAGAATTCCAGTGTGAAACCATCTGGTCTGGAACTTTTCTTTTTAGGAAAGTTTTTTATTGCTGTTTCAATTTCAGTACTTGATATTGGTCTGTTCAGGAATTCTATCTCTTTCTGGCTGAACCTAGGGAGGCTGTGTGTTTCTAAGAATTTGTCCATTTCCTCCACGTTTTCCAGTTTGTGTGCATAAAGGTTTTTGTAGTATTCATAAATTATATCTTGTATCTCTGTGGCAACAGTTGTAATTTCTCCTTTATTCTTCCTGTTGGAGCTTATTTGAGATTTTTCTTTTCTGCTTATTGTTAGTCTAGCCAAAGGTGTGACAATTTTGTTTAATTTTTCAAAGAACCAGCTTTTTGTTTTGTTAATCTTTCGTATAGTTTCCCTGTTGTCAATTTCATTTAGTTCTGATTTGATCTTATTGATTTTACTTCTTCTGCTGGCTTTGGGGTCAGTCTATTCTTCTTTTTCCAACTCTTTGAGATGATTCATTAGGTTGTCTATTTGTGACCTTTTTGACTTTTGGATATAGGCATTTATAGAAATAAACTTTCCTCTCAGGACTGCTTTAACTGTGTCCTACGGATTTTGATAACTTGTGTCTCCTTTGTCATTTAGTTCAAAGAATCTTTCGATTTCCATCTTGATTTCCTCATTTATGAAGCGGTCATTCAGCAGAAGGTTGTCTAGTTTCCAAGATTTTGTGCAGAAATGAGAGTTTCTGTTAGGGTTGATTTCTACTTTTTTTCCACTGTGATTTGAAAAGATGCATGGTATAGTTTCTAATTTTTAAAAATTTTTGAGACATATTTTGTGTCCTAGGATATGGTCAATCTTAGAGAATGTCCCATGAACTGATGAGAAGAACGTATATTCAGTGGTATTTGGGCAGAATATTCCGTAAATGTCAGTCAGCCCCATTTGTTCTAGTGTTCTGTTTAAGTCCATTATGTCTTTGTTAATTTTCTGTTTGGAGGATCTATCTTGTGCTGTCAGTGGGGCATTGAAGTCTCCGGCTATGATGGTGTTATTGTTTATCAGTTTGTTTAGATCAAGTAGAGTTTGCTTTGTGAATCTGGGTGCACCTCAGTTGGGTGCATACATATTTAGAATTGTTATGTCTTCTTGTTGAACTGTACCCTTCACCATTGTATAGTGACCTTCTTTGTCTTTTATTACCTTTCTTGATTTAAAGACTAAGTTATCTGTAAGCAGATCTGCCATACCAGCCTTTTTTTGGCTTCCATTTGCCTGAAATATTGTTTT
The DNA here is from genome assembly GCA_963574885.1 of Lepilemur ruficaudatus. Taxonomy (NCBI): domain Eukaryota; kingdom Metazoa; phylum Chordata; class Mammalia; order Primates; family Lepilemuridae; genus Lepilemur; species Lepilemur ruficaudatus. The sequence goes on from CAUYRT010041590.1 coordinate 2,146, forward strand.
CCACCCTTTTACCTTCAGTCTAAATGCATCCTTGCAGGTTAGATGTGTTTCCTGAAGACAGCAGATACTTGGCTTGTATTTTTTTATCCATTTGGCCAGCCTATGTCTCTTGAGTGGGGAGTTCAAGCCATTAACATTTGTTGTAAGAATTGATAGGTGGGGCAGATTTCTGTTCATTCTGTTGGGTTGAACTTTGTTGCTTTGTTTTCTCTCTTGAACCATTGTGGTATCTGGCCTTTGGTCTTTAGGTTTTGAGTAGTTTTACATTCGTGAGTGTTTATTGTGGTGATCCGTGGGTAACACTGTTTTGAGTACTTCTAGGAGGGCTGGTCTTGTCCTCGCGAATTCCCTCAGTCTTTGCTTATCTGAGAATGTCTTTATTTGTCCTTCATATACAAAACTTAGTTTTTCAGGGTATAAGATTCTAGGCTGGGCATTATTCTGTTTCAGAAGAGTGAGAATGGGGCCCTAGGCTCTCCTTGCTTATAAGGTTTCAGTTGAGTAGTCTGGCATCATTTGGATTGGCTTTCCTTTGTATGTTACTTGCTTCTTTCATCTTATAGCTGGTAGATGGGCCTGTTTAGTTGGTATTTTGGTCAGTCTGATGACTGTATGTCGTGGTGTCTTCCTATTTTCATTGGATCTCGTAGGGATCCTTTGAGCTTCTTGTACTTTCATATCTAGATTTTTGGGAAGAGCTGGGAAAATTTCCTCTATTATGTCTTCAAATAGCTTATCCAACCTTTGTGTGTTTTCTTCTTCCCCTTCAGGAATATTCATAACCCTCACGTTAGGTTTCTTCACATAACCCACATTTCTTGTAGGCTTTGCTCTTTTCTCTTATTTCTCTGCTCTATCTCTGTGACTGACTTATTTAGTTGGAGGGTGTTATCTTCAATCTCTGAGATTCTTTCTTCTGTTTGATCTACTCTGTTCTTGAAGATTGCCACTGTGTTTTGTGGTTTCTTGAATAGATTCTTCATTTCAGGATTTCGGTTTGATTTTTCTTTAATATTTCAATTTCCTTAGTGAATTTTTCTTCTATGTCCTGGATTTTTTTTGTGGTTTCTTTGTGTTGGTTATCTATTTTTTCTTGCATGTCATTGAGTTTTCTTACAATCCATGTTTAAAATTCTTCTTCTGTCATTTTAGTGTTCTGACTTTGGTTGATGTCCATTTCTGGAGAGCTAGTGTTCCTCTTTGGGGATGCACTTTCCGTTTGATTCTTCATACTTCCAGAATTCTTTCACTGATATCTTCCCATCTGGATCAGTTGTTGCTTCTTGTCTTTAGATTTTCATTTGGATAATGACATGCCCATGCCTCTGAGCCACTAGGTGGTTTTTGTGGGTAAGATTCAACCACACCCTGTAATGTGTCAGTAGATGCAGTAAAAGTGTGTGCAGAGTGACCTCCCTGTCAGTAGGTGCCGCTTGCTAGGGGTAGCAGACTGCAGTGTTGTTTTTGGGTCCTGTAATCAGCTCTTGTTCCTCTGGAGTGGCACTCTAGTGCCTTACATGGTGGGTGGTGTCCTGGGATTTCCAGGTGTGTCCTTATTCTCCGCCTCAGTGTAGGCAGGTCTGGGAGTGAGTCTGGGTGGAGCTGGGTTGGGTAAGTTTGCCCTAAAGCACCACAATTGCTGTTAGCAGGGGTCAAAGGTGTTTGCTTCTGGGCAAAGCTTTCAGGGAGGGGCTGAAATGGCCCCTCTCAACTGGAAAGTCTGCGTGTGGGGGTGGGGCTGTCTGAGACCTGTTGTCTGGAGCAAGTTTTGCTCCTTTCCACCCTCCCTGGCTCTGTGGCTTCTCCTGGGCCTCTGCCAGCAGGCCAGACTTCACGCCAGCAGGTCTCCCCTGGCTGTGATGCGGGCTGGGAGGTTCCCTGCCCAGGATAGCAAACTGGGCTGGGGATACAGCCCTCCCCTGCAAGGAGAGTTGCCCCTCAAGCATGCTTATCTACCTCTGAAGGCACACACACCTTAGTAGGCAGATTCATGAATATCCCTTCTGTGCCCCAGGGCAATGAGAGACTTGGGTGGACAGAGTTTGGTCTGCAGTTCTGTTCCCTCGGTCCTAGAATTCAAACTCTGACCCCACCAAGAAGTGGTGTGTCAGTCCTCAGTGACCCACAGGGTTTCCAAGCTGGGTCGATGTCTCTCTGCCTCGGGATTTGCTCTGCTTTCCTGGAGTCTCCAGGCCAGCAGCACCTGGGAGGGCTGGTGGGTAGGGAGCTCACAATCTGAGTACCCCTCAGTCTGCTGTCAGGCCCCAAACAGAAAGGTCCCTTTCCCTGGAGATGCCTCTGGGTGGTGGCTGAATTGTCTCTCTTAGCAGCCATGGTTAGGGAAGGAGGAAGGGAGAATAAGGCAATATGGCGCCTACTGATCAGCTTGAGTCTGTGGGCTAGGAGGTGTCCAGGGGGAGCTCGGAGCCTGAAGCCGTGTCCACAAGAGGCTCACCTCCACTCACTGGCAGCAGCCGTCTCTGGGCTGGTGTTAGCAGGTCTCTCCAACTGCCCAGGAGCCCACCAGCAGTCCGTGATGCAAGGGAGGGGAAAGTTAGCTGCTCCACCTACCCTTGTTGCAGATCTCCAAGCTTCTCATGGGCTCTCTCCTTCCAGTTCTCCTCTGCAACCTCTTCCCATGGTGTCTCCCGTAGTCTCAGGTACCCCTCCTTCTGACCCTCGTCCAACGTATGCTTGTCTCCTTGCTTATTTCTTCCGCTTTCTTCTAAACTCTGTCTTTTTTGCAGAGACACTCTGGCTGGCGGTTTTTCTCATCTGCCATCTTCCTTAATCCCCCCTCAGGAGTTTGTTTCTAAGGCTTTGGTCTGTGCCTTGGACCTTGCATCCTATTTCAATCCCATCCCTTCCCTTTGCCATCAAATGCCATCTTACTCTTAAAGTGCAAGCCAAGCATCACCTCCTCCAGGAAGCCTTCCTAGACTCCCCAGTCTGATCTTTATCTCTCCTCCAGAGTGGAGGCCCAGTGGGTACACGGGGCGAAAAGCTAGAGCACTGGGGACACTGTGCTCTAGAGCACTGGTGCCTGTTTCCTTTAGGCTTTGGGGAGCCAGGAAGGGTTTTGGTCAGGGCAACGAGGTGAGGAGGGCTGTGTGGAGGCGGTGCTCCTTATGTTTGTGTGTTTGCATAATGAATGAGTGAACTGGGGGCTCGGTGGGTTTGAGTCCTGGCTCTGTCACTTAGTGATGCCCAACTTTTGTTCTGTTCCAGCCTTCCCTCCAAGGAGAAGTTATTGCTGCCACCACTGTCAACCCCTCCCCAGCCAGAGCCTGAGGAGCCCCTGTCCACCCTTCCCCCGGGGCCTCCCCAGCCCCCATCTCCACCTCCCTGCCCGCCTGAGATCCCCCCGAAGCCTCAACACCTGTTCCCGGAGTTCGGTGAGTGCTGCTGCCAGGGACGGGGCTCTGGGGGGGTTGTCTGGGATTGGCCCCTGGATAGTATGCGAGGGTCACGCTCTGCATTCTGTCCTGCGCTGCCACTAGCCCATTGTGTGGCCTTGGGCAGGTCACTCCACCTCCCTGAGCGTCGTCTTCAAATAGAGAATGCACCCGCCTGTCTGACCTATGATTGTTAAGTGCGGGGACATGGCAGACTTTCTGAGTCACCCATGGTTTAGTCTCCGAGTATTTCCCATGGCAGTGGGTGGTTTGCTTGTCCTGGGTTATCCACTTTTCTTGATTCTTGTTGCCTTTTTAGCCTTTTTTGAATAGTCCTCCCCCTGACCCCCAAGCTTGCCGCCTGCTCAGACCTCCCTATGGTGGCCGGACCTCTCCTTGGCTGCCGCTTAGGGCTGTCCTATGAGGCCCCGAGGGTATAAATAGCACTTCCTGTCCCCTGTGCCTTTTTTGAAAGCCAAGCCAAGGTGGGGGTGGGATGGGGGGGGTCTTTCTAGACCTGGGGTGGCTTTGTGAAGCCTAGCTGTGGTGCCCCAGGAGGGCAGTCCAGGCCCTTTGCTTCTGAGTGTCCCCCACCCCTCTCTCACCAGATGACTCCGACTATGAGGCCCCAGAGGAGGGGCCGGGGGCCCCCACCAGCGTGATGACCAAGCAGGTGGGGCAGGGCAGTGGTGAGGGTTTGGGCTGTCTGCCTGTCGGTGTGGAGGGAGGGCTGCCTGGCTGTCTTTCAGACCCTGGGGACCACCAGATAGAGAGTGGGCAGCCGTATCCCAGGAGAAGTCCCCCCCCAATGTCATCATTGGGCCATACGGGGGTCAGGGGTCAAGCACAGCCCCAGAGCCCTGGGCCATGGCTTGGAGCTGTGGTCTGGGGCTTCTGCCCCAGGCTGTGGCTGCATCTGGGTGGTGCGTGTGGCCGCCTTCTTCCCTCTGTATTTGGAGCACATCTGTCTTGACGTGTCTGCCTCTGTTTCCCTTTCTGTGTTTCTATGTCTGGGCGTTTGTCTTGTCTCTCTAGCCTGAGTGGGTTTTTTTCTCTGTCTCTTCATCTTTCTGTCTTTGTGCCCTAGGTTGGTGTCAGCCACTGGTTCTCCTGTCCCTGTGACTCTGGGCCCTCTGTGGGCTCTGCTGGGGGGTGGGGAAGGGAACGTGAAGAAACAGAAGCAAAAGTGCTGAGTTGTGTGGGTCAGGCTGTGTGGACGGGGGGCGTGGCGGCCCCTGGGTGGGTATGATCTGGGGCGGAAGGGAAGGATGACGCTGAGTGGGTCTGGGGGGCAGGAGGAGCCCCCACCGAGCAGAGTCCCACGGGCCGTGCGCGTGGCCAGTCTGCTGAGCGAGGGGGAGGAGCTGTCTGGGGAGGAAGACCTAGGGGATGAGGATGAGGACGACCACGCCTACGAGGGTGTCCCCAAGTGAGTGTCCGCTTCCCTCCGCAGTTCCCTCCTTCCCAAAGCCCAGCCCACCCCTGGCCCTCCCACCCCTCTCTTCGGGCCATCCCTCACCCCTCCTCTGTCCCTAGTGGTGGATGGCACACCTGCAGTCTGAGCCTGCCCTTGCCCAGCCTGACCACAGAGCCCCCGCCACACCCCATGGACGGGCTGCCTGGGGGCTCCACCCCCATCACACCCGTCATCAAGGCTGGCTGGCTGGACAAGAACCCACCGCAGGGGTGAGTGAGGCCTCTTGGGTCCTGCTGGTGCTCTACATGGGGGCGGGCAGTGCTCCAGGACACTGGTATCATGGATCTGTAAACCAGAGGGGCCCAAGATTTTCTGCACAGATCTCCCTCCAGACAGACTGTAACCACCAATTATCCCCTCCAAACCTATGTTTCATTGTCCTTAAAATTGGGAAGTCCCTCAGTCACTCTTGCTGTAGGTAAAGTCTGTCTTCTTCCCAGTGGCCATTTAGGATCCTTCTTCCCTTGACCCTGGCCGATCCTAACTTTGTGTGTGGCTGCCTGAGGGGGCTGAGGTAATCCTGGAACCTATCCTCTTAGCCCCAGCCCTTTTCTCTGTTGTCTCTCCGCCTCTCCAGATCTTATATCTACCAGAAACGATGGGTGAGACTGGATGCTGATTACCTGCGCTACTTTGACAGTAACAAGGTGAGGCCTACGTCAGTCCCTGACAGGACGCCTACTCCAGCCTAGACTGAACCCTGACACTGGACCTAACGGGAGTCCTCCCCAGAGCTCTAGTCTGACTCCTCAAACCGTGTCCTTCTAGCCCGTTGGCTGGGTCTGGACTGTGGTCAAGGTCAGCACAGGGGCTGTCCCTGACCACCTGCAGGAGACAGAACTGCAGGCAGGGAGCTGCTGGGCCCTGACATACAGCTCTTCGCTCTTCCCCAGGACGCCTACTCCAAGCGCTTTATCTCTGTGGCCTGCATCTCCCGCGTGGCTGCCATCGGGGACCAGAAGTTTGAAGTGATCACAAACAACCGGACCTTTGCCTTCAGGGCAGAGAGTGATGGTGGGAAGTTTGAGGGGTTGTGTGTGTGTGTGTGTGTAGTGGGGAGAAGACTGGAAATTTGCCCACAGAAGGAGGAGAGAGAAGCAGGGCACACAGATGTCCCTGACATCTTACCTGGAGAGGCATCGTCCCTTTGTGAGTTGGGGGAGGCGGAGGGGACCCTCTGTCCCCTCTGCTCAGAACGCTCAGACTCCTCAGAATCACACTTGCCTGTTTATAGGGGGAGACGGGCTCAGATAAGTGGAGTGACTTGCCCAGCCTCAGTGGCACAGCTGGGACTGCAGCCTGGGCTTGTTCAAGTCAGAGAACTCGGGCAGGTGGGCCCGTTGGGGTGGGCTTTCTGGCAGAGGGGCTGCCGAGGGGCTCAGGGCCAGGAGACCCCTGACACGCCCTGCCAGGCTGAGCCCAGGCTTCACCGTCACCCTCCTCCTGCAGCGGAGCGGCGGGCGTGGATGCAGGCCCTGCAGCAGGCGGTGGCTGAGCAGCGAGCCCGGGCCCGGCTGTCCAGCGCTTATCTGTCAGGAGTGCCAGGCTCGGAGCAGCCTGACCGCGCTGGCAGCCTGGAGCTGCGTGGCTTCAAGAATAAGCTGTACGTGGCTGTGGTCGGAGACAAAGTACAACTCTACAAGAATCTGGAGGTGCTAAGGGGTTGGCCAGGCCACTGAACCTCTCCCTGCTCCTGCCCATCCCTCTTGTTCCTCCCGCTGCTTCAGGCTCAACCCATCGCTCCCCCTGCTCTAGGTTACCCCCACTGCCTCTGTCCCAGGCCCCCCTGGTACCTGAGCTCTGCCCTTCCCATTCCTGCTTCTCTGCACTGAACCCAGCCCCTTGTCTGCCTGCCCCCTGCCCCTGGTTCTGAGCCCTCCTGCCTCCTCCCTGACTCCTGCACCCTGTCCTCATTGCTACATGGGCCGAGCCCTGCCCCAAAGCCCCGCCCTCATCCTGTCCCACCTGCCTGCCAGGAGTACCACCTGGGCATCGGCATCACCTTTGTGGACATGAGCGTGGGCAATGTGAAGGAAGTGGACCGGCGCGGCTTCGACCTCACCACACCCTACCGCATCTTCAGGTGAACCCTCCCTCCCCTTTGCTCTCTCCCGCTCCTTCCCAGGAGTTCCTCTCTGCAGAGTGCAGGACGCTGCCTTTCTAGGATGGCTTCCCCAGCCCCTGTCAGCGCTGCGCCACCTGTGCGGGAGCTGGCCTGCTCCGATCCCTCCCTTCTAGGAGGTCTCACGCCCCACGGCGCCCCTCTGGCCATCACTGCCCTCCCCTGCCTGCCCCTCTGCACCTACCACCCTCTCCCCTGCTGCTCCCCACTACCCCCTGAGAGTGCTCTTGTCCTCTGACCAGCTCTTCCTTGTCTCTGGGCCTGTCCTGGGCGCTCCTTCCTGAGCCGCCGAGGCTCTGCTGTCTTGGTTTCCTCTGACCTCAGCTTTCGCTCAGTGTCTGTCTCTGTCCTTTGCCCTCTCCCTGGGAGCCTCACCCACTCCCAGGCCTTTAGCTGTCACCTCTGAGGCATTGTGCTGCACCGGGGTTCAGATCCTGGCTCTACCACTGACTAGCTGTGTCACTTGGGACATCGTTTGGCTACTCTGTGCTCAGTTTCCTGGGGAGCTGAGGAGTGTTTTTAGCACTGGGTAGTAACTGCCCATAAGCACTGGCACTGTCACCAGCTCCTCCTCTCTGCCTGCAGCCCAGATCCTCCTCTGAGCACTAGGCTTGCTGTCCCCACCTCTGTGGCCATCTCCTGCCTTCAGTTTCCCCACCCCCCCATGCTGCCCAGGGCCCCCTCTCCAGCCCTGGGATTCCCTGCCTCTCTTGTCACCCCTGCGCAAACCCACACCACCTGGTCGCTCCCTCCGTCTGCCCTCCGCACACACCCCTCTGGCTGCTGGTGTGGTCTGGGCTATCCACTCCATCCACTCTGGCTGCCAGAGGCATTTTTTTTTTTTTTTTTGAGAGAGAGGCCAAGCTTTTATGTGTTCATTTCTTGCATTTAAAATACTCTTTGATAATATCCTCGGCCTGAGATTGTTTGCTATAATCCTTAACTACCGCGCAACTGCAGCCAGTCACTTCATGGGGTTTTCTCTCTTTGTCAGTTTTACAGAGGGCTACCCATTGCCCTAGTTTCTTTGTTTTTCTTTTTAAAATTTTTTTGGAGACAGAGTCTCACGCTGTCCCCCAGGCTGCAGTGCAGTGGCGCAATCAGATCTCATGGCAGCCCCGAACTCCTAGGCTCCGGTGATCCTCCCCGCTCCACCTCCCAGGTAGCTGGAAGTACAAGTGTGCACTACCATGACCAGCTAATTTTTAAAATCTTTTTGTAGAGACAGGGCCTTGCTCTGTTGCTCAGGCTGGCCTGAAACTCCCGGCCTCAAGTAATCCTCTTGCTTCAGCCTCCCAAAGTGCTGGGATTACATGCATGAACCACCATGCCCGGCCTCCTCTAGTTTCTTGTTGTCATTAACTTTAATTAGGTTGGTTTGGTGTTCAGCACAAAGGGCCTCTGCCAACTTGACACATGTGGCTCGTCACAGTTGGATGTAAGCACACAAAGATGGGCTTGGCACTTGTCTAAGGCTTTGGCGGCTTTGCAAATTCCACGTGCCAGGATGTCTTGGATGAGGGAAGTCCCTGGCACGTCTCATGGGGGGTATTCACAGCCATTACACCCGGCAGCCATGCCTGCCTCAGCCGTGGCTATGGGTAGTGGGTGGAGTGGACTCTTGAGCATATGTGTGACTCTGCGGTGGTGGCACCAGCAACTGCAGGGAAAGAGCCAGAAGGCCTTCCTTCTTTTTTATTTTTTAGAGACTGTTAGGCATTTATTGTTCAACCAGGGCTTCCCGCCCTGAAGAGCAGGAATAGTGCGGTGGGGCCACAGGTGTCTGGATACGTTGGGCCAATGGCATTTTTTTGTGGGGGGGGGGCCACAGGCCATGGCACAGTTGGGGCTGGGATAGGCAGGAGGCTGAGGATGGGGATGGCAGAGAGGTCTTTTTAAGACATCTCTGTGCCCTCCCCTCCTTCCCATTTAAACCCTCTGCAGGTTCTCCATTGTCCTCAGGGTACACTTTGACTTCCTCTGCCTGGCACAGGCCTGTCCCTGTCTGCCTTCCGGCCTCTTCTCTGCCAGTCTGCCCTCCTGCCCGCAGGTCCTGGACTGCCCCCATGCCATCCTGCCCCTTTGCACATGCTGTTCCCTCTGTCTAGCATGCCCTTCCACCTCTTCACCTGGCTCAGCCCTTCTCATCTGTCAAGTCTTAGCTCAAGCCTCATTTCTTCCCAGCATCCTTCTCCACTCCAGGCTGGGCAGAACCCCCGCGCTCCCCCACCCCCATATGTTACTCAGGTTTGCAGTGTCCTTGTCTCTTCCACACCTACCTTCCCCACCAGGCCCAGAGTGCCTCCTTCTTCTGCCCAGGAGCTCTCAATGCCTTGTGCCCCCAACACTTCATGCTGTGCCCTCTCGTGCTGCCCCCAAGGCCCTCCAAGCCCTTCCCCACCAGTCCCCCACTCCTGTGTCTCCAGCTTCTCTGCCGACTCGGAGCTGGAGAAGGAGCAGTGGCTGGAGGCCATGCAGGGAGCCATCGCCGAGGCCCTGTCCACCTCAGAGGTGGCCGAGCGCATCTGGGCCGCGGCCCCCAACAGGTTCTGTGCCGACTGTGGGGCTGCCCAACCTGACTGGGCCTCCATCAACCTCTGTGTCGTCATCTGCAAGCGCTGCGCAGGTGTGTGGGGGGCAGGGTGCTGGGCAGAGGCATGGCAGGGCTGGCCAGTCGGGGTGGCAGGTGACCTGTCTGGCAGGATGGGCTGGAGTGCAGACAGCAATCAGAGCCACTAGTACTGAGCTTCTCTTCTGTGCCAAGCCCTTCCCACCCTGATTAACCTCCAGTCCTTATGTCGCAAGGCAGGCATTCAACAACTCACATCGGTGTGGGGACACTGAGGCACAGAGAGGGAAAGTGGCTTGGTCAGGGTCATCTGGCAAGTAAGTGAGCCTGGATTTGAGTGCAGGACTGTTGGGGTCTTGCGTCCCTGTCTCATCAGAAGTGTGGGGGAGGCCAGGCAAGGGGGGCCAGCAGGGGCCAGGCCAGGCAGGGTTTTGCATGCAGAGGAAGGAATTAGTATTTTGTCTGGAGGGAGACTGGAGGCAGGGACAGGGTCAGAGTTGTGGGTCAGACTCTGGCTGCCTGGTGGAAGCTGAGTCAGAGGGGACGAGACTGGAGACCAGTGAGGAGGCTGCTGCCAGGTCCAAGAGAGGGAGGAGGCGGCCTGGCCTGAGGAAACCATGAGCATTTGGGGTCAGGAGTGTTTAGGATCCGCAGTGTACAAGTCTCAGTGGCTGATCAGATGAGGAAGATGAGATGAGAATGAAAGAGGGTGGAGTCCCAGATTCATGCATGTATTCAGCCAACATCGATAAAGGGTCTGCCTTGTGCTAGACACTGTGTTAGGTGCTGAGGATTCAGCCCTCGTGGGAGCTGACAGTGCCTAGGTGGCAGCTTTGGGTGGCTGGAGGTGGGGACACACAGGGAGGAATGAGTCTGGGGAGGTCACTGAGCTCAGTGAAGAGCCCTGAGGTCTGTGGGACTTCTAGGGCAAATGTCCAGGGGGCTTGGGCATTGAGGTGTTGGTGCAGGAAAGTGACACCCCAGCCAGGGAGCAGATTAGCATGGGGACGTGGGCTGGCTGGAGTAGATGGGGTGCTCATAGGAGGTGCACAGGGAGGCCAGGCCAGAGCCAGGCAGTGCCGGCGCTGCTAATAGCCCCCAGCTCCTCTCCCCACACAGGAGTCCCTTGTGGGACCTGTAGCTGGGCAAGGCTCTGTTCCCTCCAGCCCCAACTCCTCTGGTCCTTTCATGCCCCAGAGGTTTATTAGACACTTACTGTGTGTTAGGTTCATTTTAGGCACTGAGGATAGAGCCCTAATGTAGGCAGCCAAGGTTCCTGCAACTTCCACTGTAGTGGGGAGAGGCAGGAAATACACACCCGAACCAGTAGAAGTATCGGGAATACCGAGTGCTAGGGAGAGCACGTGTCGTATGTTGGGAAGGCCCTCTCCAAGGAGGCAGCATGCCACCTGAGATCTGAACCTCGGGAAGGAGCAGCCATGGGGAGATGGGGGAAGAGAGTCCGGGCAGAAAGATGATATATGGGAAGCAGGTAAAGCTTTGAGATCTAATTCTGAGAGCCACAGTAGGGTTGAAAGCAGGGATTGGAAGTGAGCGATTTGCATTTTCAAGAGATTGCTCTGCAGAGCTGTGCCGAGAGTGGCCTGCAAGGGGCCAAGCAGGGCTCTAGGGAGCCAGTGCCAGGGGCTGGTGCAGGAGGCCAGTGAGGATTGCAGGGCTCCCCTGGTGCTGCCTGTGGCCTCTCATGCCTGTCAGTCCCTGGATGGGCACTGGGGGTGGGGGGTGCTCACGGGAAGGGGAGCACCGGATGAGCTTGAGCCTGGCCCTCTGTCTACAGGGGAGCACCGTGGACTGGGTGCTGGTGTCTCCAAGGTACGGAGCCTGAAGATGGACAAGAAGGTGTGGACAGAAACACTCATCGAGGTGGGGATGCCCCTGCTTGCCATGGATATTTGGGGTCTGCCCCACTCAGCATTGCTGGGGTCTTCCAGCCCTCTCTCCCCCATCTCACTGACCCCAGCATCCAGGAGCCAGAAGAGACCTTTGTGATAATCTAGTCGGTGGGGATTTTGGAAAAACCAATTTTTGGCAGAGTCGGCAAACTGGCCAATGAGCTAAGAATGTTTTTATAGTTTTAAAGGGTTGTTTAAAAAAAGAAGATGGAACAGAGACTGTAGGTGTTCTGTAAAGCCTAAAATATTTATTATTTGGCCCTTTAGAGAATTTGCTGACCCCCCCATCTAGTTCAACTCTCATGTCATTGTACAGATGTGGAAACTGAGGCCCTGGACAGGGCTATAATCTGCTTGAGATTACACAGCACATCCGTATTGACCACCAAGTCCTGCCCTTTCCATCCCACTTCCTGGCTGACCCAGGGCCTTCTCACCTACTTTGCACACCCCTCAGAGCCTCTTTCTTTCATTGCATCTGAACTCACGTGCACCAGTGGCTATGTGTCTGTACACTTTGGGCGCACACTTATGTGTACATTTATGCTCATGTATTTGAGGTTCCCAGGTGCCCATGTGGTAGACACAGGGGAGGACATGCAACAGGAGGCCAGACTCAGGCAGCTGCCACACACGGCATTCGTCATAGCCCCAGCCAAGCTGCAGACTCCAGAGAAGTTTGGGTGTCACATCAGTTTCCTATGTCCCCACAGTGTGTTTAGCACGTGAGTGCTAAGGACTTCGCATTATGTTAATTGACTTTCAAAACAAGCCTGTGAGTTAGGATTAGAATAACCAGTTTACAGACATTGAGGCCTAGGGAGAGAAAATAACTTGTGCAAAGCACAGAGTGAGTCAGAGTGGCAGGGACTGTTCCTGCTTCGCTCTCTGCTGTGCCCTAGCGCCCCATGTAGGACCTGACAAAGAGCTGAGCTAGGGCCCGGGAAATGGCTGCGGACTGATGAGCAGAATCAGCCAACGAACCAGTTCCCTGAATGCTGGCCCCTGTGTTCCCCCAGAGTCTGCCCCACCCCTCTTGCCCAGAGAGGAATGTCAGGGACAGGAGATGTTTCCAAAATCCCTGTCCTCCCCATTGGCTGACAGGTCAAGCACCACCCCCAGCTAGGACAGCCTCAGGAATGCAGAGTTCCAGATGTGGGACTGGGTGGGGCAACAGAAAGGGCCCCAGGGACCAGGCGCCAGGCCTGCGGCATCCACCTGTCAGGCTGTCTGCCTCTCATCCTGTCACCCAGCCAAGGACCTGGGTTCAGCCCAGCGCTGGTGGCGGCAACACCCACAGCCACCAGCAGGCCAGGCTGCCTCTCACCTTCCCCTTGGGAAAGGGGGCGGGTGACCTGGCTCTCCCAGCCCCTTGGCCTGACAACCTCAGAAGCCAAGATTTTGCCGGATATGGCCCCTGGCTGTTGGCCTGACCTCTTGCCCACACCCGTAGCTCTTCCTACAGCTGGGCAATGGTGCTGGGAACCGCTTCTGGGCAGCCAACGTGCCCCCCAGTGAGGCCCTGCAGCCCAGCAGCAGCCCCGGCACCCGGCGGCGCCACCTGGAGGCCAAGTACTGTGAGGGCAAGTACCGCCGCTACCACCCACTCTTTGGCAACCAGGAGGAGCTGGACAAGGTCAGGGCGCTGTGCTGCTGGGGTCCCTTGACACCACCCCCTTCCTTCCTGCTCCCCATCCTTCATCTGCCTTATCCCATCTCTTCTATCAGCTCAGAGTGATGAGCTGACATGTGGGGAAACTGAGGCCCAGAGGGCAGGAGGGCCCTGCCTAAGCCACACGGAAAGTTGGGACAGTGCAGGGAGAAGCCAGGCCTGACCCTTGGGTCAAGGCCACTTCCCCAGCATCTGTCTGCCTCCCTCCTGATTCCTCTGTCTCCTGCACCCTGTCCTGTTCCTTCTGAATCCTGCCAGAAGGAGTGAACTTGATGGGGATGCTATTTCCTGTCAGGCTCATGAGAAACAGCTGGGCTGGTCTGACCCACCCCTGTCCTCGCCCGGCTCACGAAGAGGCCCCGTATGGGCCCCAGGCCCTGACAGGCTGGGAGCCAAGCCTTGGGCCTTGATCTGCCTCTGCCTGCCTGAGTGGGAGGCAGCCAGCTCCGAGGCAGAGGATTGCCATTTGTGACCTCTGGTTGGCCTTCAGGCCCTCCCCCAAGCTGCCCCTCCCCGGCAGGCGCAGTCCAGCTCGGAGCCCAGTAGGAGCCAGCCCTCTACCTCCCAGGGACCCAGGCGTCCTGCCCCCAGCCCAGCCCAGTCTGGCCTGCAAGCCAGGAGGGCGGCAGTTCCCATTGGTTAGGAGGGCTGGGCAGGCAGTGAGGAATTCAAATGTGGGAGGAATTAGCTACAAAGCACCCCCTCCGCCCCTCCACAAGGCAGAGGGAGCCGGAGTTCTCAGGAGGCTCGCTGGCTGACGGGGCAGCAGTGTCTGGGCCGCCAGCACGGGTGAGGGCCGGAGGCTGGGACCCCCAGCCTCTGCCAGGCAGCCCCCGCCCACCCTCCCTCTCCTTGGCCTCTCTCTTCCTCCTCTTTTCTCTCTCTTCCTCCCTGTTCTCTCTTTCAGTCTGAGGATGGGCCGCCCCAGATTGGGGGGGACTCCTTCCTCTTCTTCCCTCTCTTCTCCCACACCCCTGTCCCTGCTCGGGCTCACCCTCCCCTGGCTCTTCCCAGGCCCTGTGTGCTGCGGTCACCACCACAGACCTGGCCGAGACCCAGGCGCTCCTGGGCTGTGGGGCTGGGATCAGCTGCTTCTCGGGGGACCCTGAGGCCCCCACGCCCCTGGCTCTCGCTGAGCAGGCAGGGCAGACACTGCAGATGGAATTCCTTCGGAACAACCAGACCACAGGTGAGGGTGGCCAAGGACGGGGGCATCCCTGCCAACGCAGCCTGGCCCTTTGGAGGGGTTGTGGAGTGGGTGTCTGCCAGGGGCCGTGCAGTGTCCTATGTATGACATTTGATTTATGCACCACTCTCAAGCTGTGATTGTGACTCTTTGAGGGGCACTTGCAGCAGTGCATGTGATTTGAGGTGTGTTTGGGTTTGCACGTCAGTGTACATTTATGCTTCATATGTGTGTTCCTTTGTGTCTCTGTCTCTGTGACTCTGCTTAAGTATTTGGATGTCTTTTCCTGACTTGCAGTGTGGGCCCCTCAGGGTGGCATCCGTGTGCTGGTATCTCTGCACCCCTGAGCTGCTCTGGGTCTTTGTTTCCTCGCACCTAGGGATGTCGAGGACTTTGGGGTTTGTGCGTGTGCCGAGTGTGTCTGTGCTTCTTTGTTGGGGGAGGTGTGTTGCCTTTCTCTAAGCATGGGTCACCTACTGCGGTGGCCCTGTCCGCTGCTGTCTCTGGATGGAGCTCGGTCACAGAGCTGGTTTAGGTCCCATTTGGCTCCCACTTTCAGAGTGGGTGAGGAGGGACAGTGGGGTGAGAAGCACTGGTCGTGGCCCAGGGCTGGCCTCTGGGGCCACATCCCAGGACTGAGGGTGGAGCTCAGTGGCTGGGGCTCTGGGCTTAGGGCCATGGGTGGGTGGGGTGCGCTGGGCTGGAGAGAGCCCAGGTGTCTGGGGAGGCACAGGAGACCACCCAGCTGGCGTGGGCTTCAGGGGCAGAACTCCCCCCCCCCCCATTGTTAACTGCTGGGAGCAGGGCTGGAGCCAGGCTGCTTCCTTCAGCTGCACAGTGTCTGGGACAAACCTCTCTCCAGAGATTGTTACTGAGTTTACCTCATGGCCCCCTTATGCCAGCAGACCATGCCTCCAACAGGGACAGTGGGGTGGGCTGGGAGTCAGGGAGGCTCCCTGGGAAGGGGAGGTGCTGGAGCTGGGCCTTGGGAACAGAGTGGAATTTCCTCAGGTGGGGAGAGATGGAAAAAGGGCTGGGGCAAAACCCTGGAGGTGGGAGTGGAAGCCGGAGGCTGTTGGTCAGGCAGCTGGGGAGCCGGGGTTGGCGACTTGAAAGTGAGCCTGGATGCCCCCGGCCTGGTGAGAGTAGGGTGGACACCCCTTGGATGGCTAGCATGACCAGGCTTTCTCTCCCCCTCCGAAGAGTTACCTCGGCTGGACTCGATGAAGCCCCTGGAAAAGCACTACTCCGTTGTCTTGCCAACTGTGAGCCACAGTGGCTTCCTCTACAAGACTGCTTCTGCCAGCAAGCCACTGCATGACCGCCGTGCCCGGGAAGGTAGGTCCCACCCCAGCCACTGTCCTGGCCCATGGCATTCTGGCATGGCTGCAGAGCCAGGGAAGCCAGGGCTGGCCAGGCTGGTAGACCCATGAGGGTGCCAAGTGGACTCTGGCAGAGTCACACTGGAGGACTTCCTGGATATGGTCTCTGGTACACAATAGTTGCTTAATAAATGGGCTATTTGGGACTTGGAGTGGGCAGAGCAGGTCACTACCAGAGTTTCCTCTGGACTGAAGAAGCCTTTATTGACCTCTTGGGGCATCTGGTATCTGGAGCCCATGGATGGTAGGAGGTTTGAGGACTAAACTTAAGAGCTGTGTCCTTCTCTTATGTCAGCTTCCCATTCCAAATAAAATCCACGGTCCTTACCACCTCGCACAAGAGCCTGCACAGCCGGCGACCCCACCTGTTACCTCTCTGACCCCTCCCCTCGCGCACTCTGCTCCAGCTCTTCCAGCCTCCTCGCTAGTCCTCAGCTATGCCATAGTTACTCCCACCATGACCTTTGTACTTGCTTTTCTCTCTGTCCTGAATACTTTTGCGCAAATACTGTCATGGTCAGTCCCTCACCTTTTCTTTTTTGAGATGGGGTCTCACTATGCTGCCCAGCCTGGTCTCAAACTCCTGGGTTCAAGCGATCCTCCTGCCTCAGCCACCTAAGTCACTGGGAGTACAGGTGCATGCCATCACACCTAACTAGTCCATCACTTTAGTCAGGTCTCTGTTTAAATGTCACTTCTGCAGAGACATCATCCCTGACCACCTCATACAAAATAGCATGCCCCATCTCTTCCTTTACCCTACTTTCTCTTCACATGAGTTATTTGGTATTAATTTGTCTTTTAAAGTGTATATCTATTAATTCTCTGAACCCCACTGGAACATAAACTCCTCTTGGGCACCACCGTAGCGCCCAGTGCCTGAGATGGTGCTTAGCACACAGGGGCACTGGCACATGTCTGCAGAATGAAGGGAGACTGAAGCAGGGCTGGTGCTTCTGGAGGGAGCCCATCCTTGGCAAGTGACAGGTCCTCATAGACAGGATGAGAGACACTGTCTGCTGTGGGAACATGGGTGAGGCCAGTGCTCACTGCATCCCTCGGCACCTCCTACGTGAACTGTCCGGAGAATGAAGCCCTCCAACTTCCAGGGAGATTCCTTTGGACCTTATGCTGTTCACAACCTCACTGCCTCGGGTCTATGTCCCTCTGCCTGATAATGTCATTTATGTAACTGTCTGAGTCATCCTTTTGCCTTGGGTGCCAGGAAGCTCTGAGCTACTGTGAAGCTCAGTGCTATGAACTGTACAAGCCTGCATGGCCTTGGCATTCTGTTCTTTCCACTACTTTTCCTGGTCCAGATTCCCAATTCTATTTCCCTTATGGGATCTTGTCAGTCTCCTCAGAGCCACTGGAAGAGGAGGCAGAGTACAGAGTGACAGGTGTTCTGGCAGAGGAGGGTGGGGCCCCAGGGTGGGTATAGAAGGCTTCCTGCAGTACTCGGGTGGTGGGAGGAGCAGGTGGGCAAAAGCCAGGAGTGCAGGGTGTGTGCAGGAGTGACCGAGAGGCAGCTGGAGAGATGGGCAGAGGCAGACCTGGCAGAGAATTGTGTTCTGAGGACAAGGGGGCCATGGAATGCTTTTGATCGGAGGAAGGGTGGAGTCTGATTTTAGCTAGGTCACTCTTGGGTCTTGGAAGAGGCCAGGCTGGAGGCCAGGACCAGTGAAGAGACCACTGCAGAGATATGGGACAGAGGATGAGGTGCAGGGTGGCTGGGGGAGGGCTGCAGAGAAGAGGATGATTCGGGGGAAACTTTTGAGTTAGGATGAAGAGCACGTGGGTCAGGTGGGAGTAGGGGCCAGGGAGGATGCAGAGGTGGTTTACAGGTGGTGTTGGGGGCTCTCTCATGGCTCCCCTGCCCAACTTTTCCCCAGAGTTCAGCCGACGCTGGTGTGTCCTTAGTGATGGGGTCCTGAGCTACTATGAGAATGAGCGGGCAGTGACCCCCAACGGGGAGATTCGGGCCAGCGAGATTGTGTGCCTGGCAGTGCCCCCTCCTGACACCCACGGGTGAGCACCCCTGGGCACATAACTGACTAGTGTTGCTATAAGGTCCAGGGAAATAGGTCCAGAAAAGG
The DNA here is from genome assembly GCA_963574885.1 of Lepilemur ruficaudatus. Lineage (NCBI taxonomy): Eukaryota > Metazoa > Chordata > Mammalia > Primates > Lepilemuridae > Lepilemur > Lepilemur ruficaudatus. The sequence continues at coordinate 19,958 of CAUYRT010041590.1, forward strand.
GCAGGACCTCCCCAGGGTCGCACAGCAAACTGCGGCTGTATGAGGGCTGACCCAGGTCTCCTGAGGCTGCAGCCCAAGACTTTCCCACCATCCCTAGGGGGCCGGGGAAGGGCAATCATGAGGGCAGTGCGGAGGGGGCAGGGAATGGCAGTTGGTGGGGGGATGGGCTGGGGCCGGGCGAAGTGGGCCCGATTCTTGGCCTATGTATTTACAGCTTTGAATACACCTTTGAGGTGTACACGGAGGGAGAACGGCTGTACCTGTTTGGGCTGGAGAGTGCGGAGCTGGCTCATGAGTGGGTCAAGTGCATTGCTAAGGTGGGCCTGGGTTAGCGGGGTGGGGGTAGGGCGTGTCTGATAAGGGCAGGGTGGGGCCTGCTGGCTGATCTCCCAGCTCCCCTGTCTCTGATGGAGCAGGGGCTGGAGCGAGGGTAGCAGATACCAGGAAGGCTTCTCAGGCCAAGGGCCTGACGCAATCTGCAGCCCTCTGGGGGGAGGCCAGGAGACCTGTCTCAGCTCTGCAGAAGAAGGGCTGCAGGCCTTGCATTCCGTGGGTGCTCTGTAAATGTTTAATAATGAATAACAGTTGGGCCATCTTGGACAAGTGTGTTCTTTGTCCCTAGAGATGTGTGAGCAGAGGGAAGAAAGGGAAGACACAGAGGAGAGCTCTGCCTTAGGGACTAGAGCCAGCTGCCCTCTGGGGTCCCCTGTGCTGTCTCGTTCAGTTCTCTGTGAGCCTCCTGAGGATCAATCCTCAGAGTCCTGGGGACCCAGATGAACCAGTCCTGGTACTGGCTCCTCAGTAGCTCCCATGCAGGTAGGGAAGACAGATGAGTCCAGACCGCAACAGCAGTGCAATCAGTGCTACAACACAGGGCAAGAATGCTTTGGCACTGTGGGGTCCAGAGAAGGGCCATCCCTGATAGTATCTGGGGAGGCTGGGGGTCCCGGGCAGGCAGGGCCGTTGGCTGATGCAGCCTCCCCTGGCTGCCTCCCCCACTAGGCATTTGTGCCTCCCCTGGCCGAGGATCTGCTGGCCCAGGACTTTGAGCGGCTTGGGCGTCTACCCTACAAAGCTGGCCTGAGTCTACAGCGGGCCCAGGAGGGCTGGTTTTCCCTTACCGGCTCTGAGCTCCATGCTGTCTTCCCAGAGGGGCCCTGTGAAGAGCCACTGCAACTACGGAAGCTGCAGGAACTTTGTACGTGGCCAGACCTGGGCCCCTAACCTCCAAGGCATCCTATCCTGAGCTCCCAGGCCCCCAGCCCCTGCCTGGAAGTCTGAACTCTATACCGGCCTGGCCAGAAGGAGCCAGCCTGCCTTCTGACGTCCTCTCCTGCCCTTTGGGCGCATCTCAGTGACCTTATATGTTGGTGGGTGGGTCCCAGGGTTGTGTGTGCCCAGAGAGCCTCATGAGGGAGCAGGTTGGGGATCATGAACAAGGCCTCACTTTGACTGGCCCCTCCACAGCCGTCCAAGGGGACAGTGAGAACCAGGTGCTGGTGCTGGTGGAACGAAGGAGGTAAGCCAGGGCCTCCCTCAGGGGCTCTGAGGAGTCTGGGGTAGTCTGACAGGCCCTCAGTAATTGACTGTCCCGGGCCCAGGACGCTGTACATCCAGGGGGAGCGGAGGCTGGACTTCATGGGTTGGCTGGGGGCCATCCAGAAAGCAGCAGCCAGCTTGGGGGACACTCTGTCAGAGCAGCAGCTCGGGGACTCGGACATCCCTGTGATCGTGTACCGCTGTGTGGACTACATCACGCAGTGCGGTGAGCCCCGCCCCGCGGCACAGGCCCCGCCCCTCCCAGGGAGCCGCCTCGTGGGTCCCTGCGCCTGGTTCCCGGGAGCCCTGGGAAGTGGCCCGTCCTGGCACCCTGCCTCACGTTTGGCCCTGCCCCGCCCCGTCCCAGGCCTGACTTCGGAGGGCATCTACCGCAAGTGCGGGCAGACCTCTAAGACGCAGCGGCTGCTGGAGAGCCTGCGGCAGGACGCGCGCTCTGTGCGCCTCAAGGAGGGCGAACAGCATGTGGACGATGTCTCCTCAGCGCTTAAGCGCTTCCTACGCGACCTGCCCGATGGGCTCTTTACGCGTGCCCAGCGACTGGCCTGGCTGGAGGCCTCAGGTGGGCCCTGCAGCCCCCTATCTGCGTTATCTCAGGGTTCCCAGCCCTCCTTGCTGCTTATCCCCGCCGTCACTGTATACAGAGCCAGGGCCCTTGACCATGCCTCATCCTTGCTGAGTGCCTGGCCTGCTTTGACTTGGAGAGCGCAGGGACTGCTTTTGCCCAGCATGAGAGGCACAGCAGCCAGAAGGTGGGACAGGGAAGGTGATTGTGGGGGGTTTCTTACCTGGTCTATCTCCCCCACCCAGAGATTGAGGACGAGGAAGAGAAGGTCTCCAGGTACCAAGAGCTCCTGGTGCGTCTGCCCCCTGTCAACCGGGCCACAGTGAAGGCCCTCATCAGCCACCTATACTGGTGAGGGGGCAATACCGTTATGAGACACTGGGGGATGGGGTGGAGAAGATTCTTCTTCCCCCAGCCTGGCAGACTGCCTTCCCCTGGAAACCAGGTACACCTGGGTACTAAGTATTGACTATAATCTGCCCTAATCTTCAACATTTTGTCTCTCAGCTTAATTCCTGCAGGTGGGAGAGTAGAGGATTTTTCAGCTTGGGACCAGGGTACCTTGACCAGATCTCCCAGCTTCCCAGCCCTCCTTGCCAGGCCCCAAGACACGGCCAGAAAGACTGTGCCTCCCCCCTTAGCTAGTGGTCCACTGTGACTAGGCTAGTCTCTGTCAGAAATCGGCAAGGTGAGATGGGGAAGTTCCAGGCCAGACTCTTCACTCAAGGGCTCCCTCCTCCCCTCTCCAGCGTCCAGTGCTTCTCAGACACGAATCAGATGAACACGCACAACCTGGCAATTGTATTTGGGCCCACGCTGTTCCAGACAGACGGGCAGGACTACAAGGCTGGCCGTGTGGTGGAAGACCTCATTAGCCACTATGTGGTGGTGTTTAGCGTGCGTCCCTGGCCAGTGGGCAGTGGAGGGCAGGGCTCAGCCTCCCAGATGGCAATGGCCACCTGTACCTGCCCCTTTCCCCTTCCCAGGTGGATGAGGAGGAGCTGAGGAAGCAGCGGGAGGAGATCACTGCCATTGTGAAGATGCGAGTGGCTGGCGCTGCCAGTGGGACCCAGGTGAAGGCCAAGGCCTGGGTGGGGGCTCAGACCAGCCACCTGCACCTGTTCCCTAGGCCTCCAACTGGACCTTGTCTCCTTGCAGCATGCCGGTGACTTCATCTGCACAGTGTACCTGGAGGAGAAGAAAGCAGAGACCGAGCAGCATGTTAAGGTAGAGGCTGGAGACCTAGAAGCCAAGGGGTCAGAAGAGTCAGGGTGGGAGGGCCAGGCTCAGATGGCCATGGGAGTGGCACTTCCATCCCAAGGGGAGCCCTGGTTTGGGATCTGTGTCTGGCTGGTGCTGGGGCTTGCTTGTAAGGACCACTCACAGACACCCCTCTGCATCCCAGTGGGCTAAGGCCCTGGATCACACAGCAAGGTGTGGCAGAGCAGAGGCTCAGGATGGGATAGGTTGACCTCCTTCTTTTTGGTCCCTACAGATCCCAGCATCTATGACAGCTGAAGAGCTCACCCTGGAGATCCTGGATCGCCGGAATGTGGGCGTCAGGGAGAAGGACTATTGGACCTGCTTCGAGGTCAACGAGAGGGAAGAGGCAGGTGAGTGCCTGCTGGGATTGGTGCAGAGTATGGTGTAGCGTGTCTCGTCTGGGCTAAAGCCCCCGTCTCTCCTCCCCTGCCCTATGTGGGAACAGGGCAGTGAAACAAGTTTTGGGTGGCAGATGTCGCTGTCACACTGATGAAGCCTATGATCTCAATGGTGGTGACGGCTGCTGGGAGGGGTTGAGGTGATGCCTGTAATGTGGCTGTTAGGAGGTACAGGGAAGGGGGTGGATGGTGTTAGATGTGATGGTGCTTTCTTAAGTGTCAGTGAGGATGGTGATGCTTGCAGGGATGATGCTGCTGAATTTGGTAATGGGATTGTGGGGTGACAGCACTCTTGGTGGTCATGACCATGCAGGAGAGGAGGATGGTGGTGGGGGGTGGGTTAGGGTGGTTGTGATACTATGACAGGCCCATGATGATTAGGGGGTGATAAAGGCATCTTGTGGTGGAGGGTGGTCTTGCTGGCAGTGAGGGGTGAGAGTGTATCTGTTCATTTGTTGAGTGCCAGGTACTGGGCTGGGGAGTCAGACACAGAGTCCCTGTCCTTGTGGGGGTTGGAGACATTAATGTAATGATCACACCAATAAATGTACAGCTACAGCCGCACTAACTGCTGTGAAGGAAAGACCCAGGATATTTCCAGCGCTTCCCTGAGCTAGGACGTGAAGGAAGAGCAGGGTTTGCTTGGTGAAGGCAGGGAAAGTGCTCCCAGGACTGGGAACAGCATGAGCAAAAGCCCTGTGTGGTCACAGGCACAGCCCTTTCAAGGAGATGAGGGCAGCAAGGGGCTTGTGGCATGGGTGGGGCTGGAGATCCCTGCAGAAGCAGAGACAGCCACACGGGGCCCAGCAGCCACACAAGGCCACAGCAGGGTTAGGGATTGGGAGTTTACAAAGTTTGCTACTTGCCGCTGGGTGAGGAGAGGAGAAAGCAAGGGAAGTGAGAGTGCGTGCAGGAGACCACTCTGAAGGTCATGGTTTAGTCCAGGGAGAAGCCTGTAATGTGGGCCAGGGTGGCGGCAGTGGAGGTGGACAGCAGAGAGATCTAAGACGTGGAGGGTGAGAAGGAGGAGGGTTTGTTTTTGGCTTGAGCAGCCTGGTGGGTGGTGGTGCTACTATTTCCCCAATGGGGGAAGATCACAGGCTTGGTTTTGGACATGTCGAGTTTGAGCAGCTTTGGTCACAGCCAGAATGTGTCACACCTGAAGCTTGGTCTTGGGGAGGGTGGTCATGATGGTGACCTGGCATGGTGCTAGCAGACAGTGGAAGTAGACAGTGGATGTGTAGGTGATATGTGCCCACATGCCAGCTGTTGGTGGTGTCAGGCCGTGTGACAATGACAGTGGGTGTGACCTCTCCTCAGAGCGCCCCCTGCACTTTGCTGAGAAGGTGTTGCCCATCCTGCATGGGCTGGGCACAGACAGCCACCTGGTGGTGAAGAAGCACCAGTCCATGGAGGCCATGCTGCTGTACCTGGGTAGGTGATGCCTGTGGTTGAGGGAGGGGGTGCCAGGCAGGGTGGGACCCTCTATCCAGAGCCAGGGCAGGACCTAGTGGCACCAGGCAGGAGCAGCTCAGGCAGAAGGTGCCAGGTGGGTGAGCCTCTGTGGGGGCTGGGGTAGAATGGGACAATTTCCTTCATCCTGGGACCTGGCCCTGGGGCATCTGGGTCTGGCTAGGGGGTTAGTGCAGCTTATGCCCACTCCATTCCTCCCCCAGCCAGCCGTGTGGGCGACACCAAGCATGGCATGATGAAGTTCCGAGAGGACCGCAGCCTCCTGGGCCTGGGCCTGCCCTCAGGTGGCTTCCACGATCGCTACTTCATCCTTAACAGCAGCTGCCTGCGGCTCTACAAGGAGGTCCGGGTAAGTGGCCTCACTGGGTTCTGCCCTGCCATGGGCAGCTGCACCCCTCAGTGTGCTCAGACATTCCCTTGGTCTGCAAGTGGCAATATCCCTATCATGATGTCTTCGGATGGCACAGCGGTGGGGAAGAGCTGTAGACTTATCCCTAGACAATATCCCTATCATGATGTCTTCGGATGGCACAGCGGTGGGGAAGAGCTCTTAGGGACCCTCTAGCTGTGGCTCTGGGAGGCCACTCTACTGTGCCCTGTAGCCCCACTAGGCCTTGGTACCTGGATGCCATCACATCACGCCCGTATTCTCTCACCTGTGCCTGTGCCTTGTCACAGCACTCACAAGAACATGCTCTGTGGTGACAGCCCCGAGTTGTGGCCCATGCCTGCCTTGTCACGTCACAGGTCGTACCCCTCCCAGCCCACACTCCACACCCACTCTGTCCACCTGCTGGGTGTTCTCCCAGACCAGACTGCATCTTGGCACCCGCCACCTGCACATACATGCCACGTCTCCCTACGCACCACTGCACTTGCTGTCCTGGCTCTAGACCTGGAACGACTTCTTTCATAACCCTGATCCTCTATCAAACAGAGCCAGAGGCCGTGGAGCGGGGCCCCTGAGACCGTGAGTAGCTGTGGGCCGACTGCCAGCTGCCTTACACCGCCTGGGGGGCAAAGTGAGCTGGGTGGGAGAGTGGGGACGTAGCCAAGGCTCCTGGCCATCTCTAGGCATGGTTCCCTGACCCCTTGCCAGTCAGCACTGGCCCTCATGCCAGGGCCCATGGCCTAAGCTCCTGCCCTTCATCCCTAACCCCATCCCAGGGTCCTTTACCCAGGATAGGGTCCCTTGTCAATGTGATGTTCTAGAATTTTCCAAAGGACTCTGTGGAAGTTAAGGAGCCAGTAATGGAGGCCCCTAGGTTTGAATTAGAGCTCTGATCCTCAACTCTCATCACCCCTGGAGCCAACCTATTTCCAACCCCCCTGGATAGAGAGTTCTAGGACTATCAGAATGTCCTTGTTGGACATACTGCCCCGATCCTAAAATGTCCAGGTAGGACTAGAGAGGCTTATGGGACATGCCCTCCCTGTGGTAGGAGTCTTTGCTGTAGCCCTGGCAGGTTGCCCAGCCTTTCACCCTTCTGGAGAGGGGTGCTCATCCACTCCTCCCTTGGGGCTGCCCTGTTCCTAGGGGGATACTTCTGCCTGGGAGAAGGCTTTTGCTCAGGTTCAGTTGAGAATCTGCTTCTTGTGATACCCCATGGCTCCCACCTGTGCCTTGGGGGCCACAGAGCGTAGATGCCCTGCAGAGGTGAGCAGCAGAGACATGGTTCCAAGCCCAGCGGTCCCTTCTGAGCTGTCCCACCAGTGTCTTCAGCCCTTTTTTGCCCCTTGCATCTCCTGAGAACATCTGGAAAGGTCTTGGCTGCCATGGAGGGAGCAGAACCGTCACCTCCTTCTCTTTGCACTTTATACCTCTATTAATGCAGCCTGGCCGCCTGCTGACCCATGTGGGAAACACTTCCTCTACTCTCCTTTGCCTCCCTCTATGATCACAGCCTCACTTCTGTGCCTGTTTGTCCCTCCAGTCAGTCCTCTTGGTTCTGGGACCCTCTCTCGGGACCCCTCTCTCTAGGGGTGCTTGGCCCCATGGAGCAGAGCAAGACCATCCATGTGGGCAGAAGGGAGGGAGGATGGCTGAGGCACCTGGAAAAGCAGCTGTGACCCTTTGGCATGGAGGAGAGAGGCAGGAGAGCTAGAAAAAAGGAACAGACCTAATGTTTCCTAAGGAAGCAGGCTTGGTTCCTGGCCCCTCACACACTGATGCATGTAACCTTCACTACTATCCTGTGAGGAAGGGTGTTATCCCCGTTTCACAGGTGAGAAAACAGGCTTTGAGTGACTTGCCTAGGGCCATCTGTAGGTGGTGGAATGGGATTTGAACCCAGATTTGTTAGTGTCAAAACTCACACTTTGCATTCCTGGAAGACAAGAACTCAAGGACACAGCAGGCAGGGACTGTTCAATGCAGGGTAAGCGTTGCTCTCCATACCCTAGTGAAGCCAGCACCTCTGGCCTGACAGAAGCCCCAAGCAGGTGTGGTGTGGTTACCGAGGTGCTGGTAATTCTGGTATTTGTTGGTTTATGGGGCAACAACATAGATATTTGAAACTGGGACAGTCCCAAGCAATTCAGGACATATGGCCACTCAAGCCTTATTCTGGGGGGTCTCCTGTTGCTAAAGACCCTGAAGCACCTGGAAAAGGCACATTCTAGAAATATCTTGGTTCCAGCAGAGGTCCTTAAGTTGCAAGGGTGAATTTCATTCTCCACCAGTGACTTTGTACCTTGGAGATGCTGGAAACGTGAGCTCTTTGATTAGAAATGAAGTCCTTGGGGGATTCATTCTCAAAAAGAAATTGCATTGACTGACATCCCCCCTTCCCTGACCCCCTCAAACTCCCTGTCTCAGCCACCCTTCTGTCACACACATGCCATGCAAACACCATGCACGCCAGCGCCTGGGAAAGCAGAGGCCCGAGGGCTGTTTTCAGAGTCTCCAGGAGCCACAGCCTGCCTTGATGCCTCAATTCCTGCAATTCTCTCTGTGCCTGACTGGGCCTGTCCCTTCCACCCTCGACCCACTTGACTCCTAGCTTCGAATTCTCTTCTCCTCCCACGTACAGCCTGGCTTATTCTAGGCCAAAGCCTGTTTTCCATTCCCAAAGCCTGATTCCTTCCCTACCTGAAGCCCAGTGTTCCCACATCCTTGCTCTGCCATGCCCAGAGCCTTGTGCTTTCCATGCCTGCAGCCTGATCGCTTTTTCAGCCTCTGTTGCAGCCTTTCCACTCCCTCTACCAGGTGTCTTCTGGTTTGCAGGCGGGTTCTGCCCTGCTTGCATGTAGGTTTCTCCCCACACCTTGTTTCCTCTGTACCCACAGCCTGCTCCTTCTTGCCACTGCTCAGTTTCCTCCCTGTCTATAGCCCTGATTGTCCCCTGCCTGCAGCCCAGTTTGTTCCAGGCCCTCTTTGGCACATGTCAGGTCAGACTGTCTGTAGAGGACTTGGGGCTCTGCCATCAGGCCCTTGTCATTAGGAGGTATCAGGGTAAAAGCAGGGTGAAAGTCCTTACTAAGGCTCTCCTAAGCCACATCCCTTGTGACAGCACAGAAGTCTCCATCAATCCCTAGGCAGTCCATCCTTTTGCGATATCACAGGGAAGTCCACCAACTCCTGAAACTTTCCACCTCCCCTAGCTCCCTTAGTCCCCTCTCTGGTTCCTGTTGAGCAGCCATGCCTGGGGGTGGCTGGGAGCAACAGTGGGAAACAGGGTGGAGGCAGCTCAATCTTTGACCCCCAGTTTCGGTTGTAAGTGGACCCCCCTCCCCTGCCATTCACCCTGGTGCCTATGTGGACTCCAGGGGTGCCTGGTAGGGGGAGGGCTTCAAGCAAGTGGCCCCCAGAGCAGGAGGAAGGCTCATTAGCTTGACCCAACCAGCCTCTTCCTTGGGGGACATTGCTCCCATCCCTCTGCCTCCAAGCCAGCCTGCTCCTCCCAAGCCCAGACCCATATGCAGAGGTGGGGGCCAGAGGTGACTATACTGGTGACCTGGTGGCCCTCCTCAGTACATTGGTCTCTTGCTTCCTGACCTGGGGTATTGGGATGTTCTTCCTTTGATCTCTTGAACAGCTGTCCTGCTTTAGCTCCAGTCATTAGCCTTTTCGCAAGGAACCAAGGAGCTAGTAGCTGCTGATACCCTTCTGTTCACACGGTCAACCCTGGAGCCTCCATGGGGCAGGGAGGGGTGAATGAATAACCTGAGAGATCCAAGCAGCCAGCCAGGGTGCTCAGGTTGCACCTGCTCCTTCCAGCTTGGCACTGGAGGATGCCATGTAGCAGGTGTCCCTCTGTGTGCAGTCTCATACAGGCTGATACTATAAGTTGATTCTTCAATTTGCAGGGCAGCAGGGTGGGGCTGGGATTCGCTGCTTTGGATGTCGCAGTTGGGATGGCTTCCTTGGGGACTGAGGGTTGACTGTCTGATGCTGCTGCAGGGCGAGAGGCCTGGGGACTGGTTGGGCTGGATCGGGAACAAGGAGGGCTTCTTCAGGAAGGCTTCCTGGAGGAGGCGACTTGTGCTGGGCTGCAGAGGGGGATGGAGAGTGATAGGAGGGAGGTGCCCAGTCAGAAGAACTGCCCCGATGCCCACTCAAACAGACTGAAGTGCCCTCTTCTCCCCTCCCTCATCCCAGAGTCACCGGCCTGAGAAGGAGTGGCCCGTCAAGAGTCTCAAAGTCTACCTGGGAGTGAAGAAGAAACTCCGGCCACCCACCTGGTGAGATGGGACTGAGGAGACAGGCTTGCAGCCGGGGCCTGTGGAGGCTCAGAAGTGATGAGAGAGGCACAGCTGGGGAGTTTGAACTTGATGGAAGTCAGTGCAGTGGTTCTGAAGGTGTCGTCCCCCAGACCAGCAGCATCACCGGGACATACCTTAGACGCACAAACCTTCAAGTCCCACCCCATTCCTACTGAGTCGCGGGTTCTGGGGGTGGGGCTGGCACTCTGTTTTAACAAGCTGTGTGGGGAACTTTGACGCCTGCTCATGCTTGAGAACCACTGGCTTGTATTAAAATCCTGTCACTGACTGTATCTGGGGCCTGTCTGGGCCTCAGTTCCCATATCTGTAGAAGAGAGAAAATAATGGCACACCTGCTTCCAGGGTGGTTGTACATTTTAGGAAGTTGAAAAGTGACGCATGCCATTATTGCCATTATGAATTGCAGTCACCAGACTTGGTTTTCTGACTGTCTCCTCATCTGGCTGTGCCTGCCTGTCTCTCTGGGACTGGGGGACTGGAGCAGGCCTGGGTTGAAGGTGAGGCTGGGGCTGGAGGGAGCCAAGGGCCTGGGAGGCCCGTGGGGGCAGCGAGAGAAAGAGGCCAGGACATCCTACTCTTGTGAGAAGGCCTTGAACTCTGCCCCTGGCTCTGACCCAGGCTTCTGGGCTCTGTCCTGGCAACCTGGGCGTTGAGGCCTCTGCAGACCATAAAGCGACCCCACCTCCTCCCCTCCTCCTCTGCAGCTGGGGCTTCACAGTGGTGCACGAGACAGAGAAACATGAGAAGCAGCAGTGGTGAGTGAAGGCTCCATCCTGACACTCCAGGTTGAAGAAAGATGGTAGCACGTCCCCCTTGATTGGGTCCCCAGTCACAGCCCACATCTGTGCCATGCTGGCAGAGCCTAGGTTGGGGAGATGGGCAGGGTGTCCCCCACTCAGCCAGCCCTTTGGCAGTGTCCAGACCTGTGCCCCGCCCTGCAGGTACCTCTGCTGTGACACGCAGATGGAGCTCCGGGAGTGGTTCGCTACCTTCCTCTTTGTGCAGGTACCAGGTGCAGGGTCTGCGGTCTGGGGTGGGGTCCCCGGAGGCTTCTGTTATAGAGAATGGGTGCATTTGTGCCTTCACTATTCAGGCCACCCATCGCTTGAAGGAGATTTTGAGTTGCTTTTAATGCATTGGTTTGTTTATTCAGTAAACCCTTCCTAGTGCCTACTGTAGTCCAGCCTGGAGCCAGGCCTGCTAGGAACAGAGAACACACAGACCCCTGTCCTCAGGCACTCCCCATATGAAAAGGAAAACAGACCCAGAAGTGGCCAGTTATAGCCCAGTGATAATACGGTGGAGACAGAGGAAAGCCCAGGGACCCCAACCTGGTGGGTGGGATGGAGGTGGCAGCAGGGAGAGGGTGTCATAGGAGCTGAGCCTTAGGGAATGAGGGAGAATACGCCCCAAATGAAGAGGAAGGGGACGGCTTCTAGGTGGAGAACAGTTTATGTAGAGGCGTGGAGATGTGAAGGAGCAGTTCAGGCTGTCTAGTGGGGTGACAAGGAAGAAGCCAGGAGTGCCAGATACTGGCCCTGGAAAGAATCTCAAAGAGTCTCAAAGGCCATGCCAAGGAAGCTGAACTTGACCTGGTTTGCAGTGGAGAATCCCAGGAGGGTTTTGGGCAAGAGAGAGTGGTGTGCAGCTTAGATCCGAGAGGGCTCAATCCTGGTGTGGTTGCAGGGGAGGAGGGACAGGGCAGCGCCCAGAGGTGAGCAGGCCAGTGAGGCGGCGGCTACTGTGGCCCTGGCAGGAATGGGGTGGGGGTGACTCCTGAGCCAGAGCAGGGCCAGAGGCTGGGTTAGACTTAAAACAGATGAGTTAAGGCTGGGCGCGGTGGCTCACGTCTAATCCTAGCACTCTGGGAGGCCGAGGTGGGCGGATCGCTCAAGGTCAGGAGTTCAAAACCTGCCTGAGCAAGAGCGAGACCTCGTCTCTACTATAAATAGAAAGAAATTAATTGGCCAACTAAAAATATATAGAAAAAATTAGCCGGGCATGGTGGCACATGCCCAGCTACTTGGGAGGCTAAAGCAGAAGGATCGCTTGAGCCCAGGAGTTTGAGGTTGCTGTGAGCTAGGCTGTCGCCACAGCACTCACTCTAGCCCAGGCAACAGAGTGAGACTCTGTCTCCAAAAACAAAAACAAAAAAAACAAAGTTGATGGTCTAAATTGTTTACCACTTGGTTTTTTGTCTTAAAACAAATAGAATAACAACAGCCATCATTTGTGGGGACTTCCGGTTGTGGGCCTTACGCTCCTGGGGCTCTGTGCACACGCTCTCATGGGTCCTGGGGCGCCGTGCACAAGCTCTCACGGAACCTCATGCCAGCTCTGACAAGCGGTGCGCCGAGACAGTTCTCCCACGTTCGCTCTGCTAGCGAGGAGCAGATGGAACCCTCACAACCCAGCCCCGTGACCCCACAGCCTTAGGCATCAGCACTTCACAAACTGCCACACTCATAACAAAGTTGTTAGAAAACATGCAAAAGCACTTTAAAAGTTAAAAACAAACATAGATCACCTTCCTTCCACCACCCAGAGGTGAGCCCTGTAACATTTTTATGTTTACTCTGTCACTTTCCTACAAATACGCACATGTAGTTTTACAAAAGTGGAGACCGTAGATGCTGAGTTAAAATCTGCTTTTTCTACCTGACAACACGAGGACCTTCCTCCCCATGCACAGACAGAGTCGGGGTCTTGGTGCAAGAGGAAGCTCTGGGCCTGGGCCGTGCCCTCCACCCACGGCCTCACTGCAGTGACTAGTGCAGATGCCCAGAGAGAGTGGGGTGGCGTCAGAAGCCAGGCGGGAAGCAGGAGGGGGGCATCACCCGCCACTGGAGGCTGGTGGGGGGTTAGGGGGACACAGCTCCTCAGTGGTCCCTGTGGCCCAGAGGGGCAGGCTTGGGGCTGGGGCTGGCTGGGGATTAAGTGAAACTCAGGCTGGAGCAGCTGCTCCCTCCCAGACCCGGCCCCAGAGCAGCTGGCAGCTGGCACTTCCCCCAGTCAAGAAGCCGGACGCCTCTTCTGCAAAGACACGGAGCAAGCCACTGGGCGGCTTCCCAGGAACTCCTCCCTCAGTCTGGCTCTGGTGAGGTTCCCCAAACCCTCTTCCTTCCCACACCTCGCCCTTGGACACGAGGCTCCCTCAACCGCTCTGCTTAGGAGAGAGGCTGATTGAGGAAACTGAGTGACCAGGAACCACTGAGCAGGTTCCCTGTTCTTAACTGGGAGACACCAGCAAAGCCAGCAGCACGAAACAGGAGGGCCAGGAAATGAAATGACGACGTCCAAGGAACAAGGTGGTTAGGAACCAGAGAGAACTTTTAAAATATTCTAGTTGGAATTCTCAGAGATTTGAGGAAATATGATATCTTGAAACAAGAACAGGATGCTGTGAAGAAGAAATAACCACATAATAAGAAAGAGCTTCTGAAAAACAAAAGTTTAATGAACATGGGCCATAAAAATTTGATGAATTAGACTTCATCACAATTTTAAAAATTATGGACAGGTGTGGTGACTCATGCCACGTAGCAGCATTACTTAAAATAGGAACCCAAGGTGGCAGGGCACATGGAGCACTTTAGCAGGGAAGCTGGGTCAATGTGTGAGGACAGAGTGAAGGCACACTCTTCTGTCAGTAAGAAAACAAGCAAAGCAATTAGAAACTCAATAAATAAAAAGCTGTACGTGAGAGTCTTGGTCCAAATACAAAGCAAACCAAACTACGGGCGTTATTTGAAGCAATTCATCGAGTGTAATCTTCTTCTTTAAGGCCCTTGGATTTAAAGTGAGGGAGATGCTAGTACACTAGGCTGTTGAATAAATAAAATATATATAGGCATAATCAGAAAATACTTCTGACATTTAGCCTTTGGAATCAATCTACATGCAAACCATGACAGAGTAAGTATTTTCAACCTGTCCTAACTGTAAACAGTAACCTTGGCAATGGAAAGCAAGTGTCCAGCCGTCGGGAGTGGGTGGGAGGGGGGCCCTCACCTTCGGTGGGATCAGAGGACAGAGCTACCATCCCAAGTTGGTGAGACAAGGGACAGAGGTTTTGGTGCTGTATACGATATTATTTAATGCTGTGCAGGTACTCAAGAAAACATAAAAGAATGATAAAGTTGCAATGAACAAAGGCGGAGGTGAGTGTGTCCAAGCTCACCTGCAGAGGCCCTGATGACCCAACACTTGCCAACTGTCCACACTGGCCTCTTGCCCACCCGCAGGCTCCCTGACACTGGCTCCCTGCTGTCCTCAGCTTCCCAAGCTTGTTCCTGCTCAGGGTGCCTGGACCCACCACAGCCATGGGGACAGGCGAGCAGCTAAGATTGCACCAAAGGGCATCTCCTGAGCCTCTGGCCGGCTCACCTGTTCCCAGACACAAGGGCCATCCCTGAGGCTGGACATCCCTTCCTCACTCACACAGGAAGAGATTAGTTTTCTCTTTGTCCTAGCCCACATGTGTGTATATTTTAAACTCTGTATTGAAATAACTTTAGACTTTTTAACAGAAAACAGAGCGTTCCCATACACTCTTTGCTCCGCTTCTCCTGATGTTAACATCTTACATAACTGTGGTGCAAATATCGAAACCAGGAATTCAATTCTGGTATAACACTCTCAGCTGAACCACCGACTTCACCCAGATTTAACCAGCTTTCCCGTGAATGTCCTTGTCCTGCACCAGCTGGCCAATGACCCCACACTGCGTTCAGCCATTGCGTGTTCTCAGGCTTCACCAATCTGGGCTGCTCCAAGTTTCCTTGGCCATCAGGAGCTGATGCCTCTGACGAGTACTGCTCAGTTGTGTCATGATGTCCTGTGTCTGCGCTTGTCTGATGTTTTCCCAGGCTCAGACTGAGCTTACACGATTTTGGCAAGACCACCACAGAAGCGACATCACCTCCTCCCCGGGGCCTTGTGTCTGGCACGTCTTACACCTTGATCGCCTGGTCCAGGTGTGGGGGCTGAGTTGGCTGAGTTTCTCTACTGTAAAGTTACTATTTTCCCTTTGTAATTAAAAAATATCTTGGGGGAGACGTTGGAAACTATGCAAACAACAACAACCTGTTGGTCTCAAACCTTTAGCCTAGTAAGTTCAGCATCCCCCAGTGAATCTTGCTTCCAACAGTCACTACTATGGTGTTTGCCTAAGGCTGATTTTCTCCTTCCTTCGTTCCTGCTACTTCTATAAATTGAACATTTCTGTAAGGAAGAGCTTCTCCCCCACTTACACATGTCCCCATGGCCCCATGGGCATCTGTCGCTCTGTAAGTTACAGTCCAGTAGCAGTACTGCTTTGTTGCTCACATTGCTCCAGCTCTGCCCACGAGGGCACCTTCAGGGCTGTGTGCCTCTGTGCTTTCTTGGGCACTTCCCCACCTCCCAGCAGTACACGATGACGCAGCCCTGCAATCAAGCGTGGTGCAGAGGGAAGGAACTGGCTGCTGTCTTCTCTCTCCCTGGCCCCAGAGACAGATCTCTCCTGGCTCGATATTCTTCCTTTAGGAGGGATGTGCTTAATAGCAGGGGATGGGCTTTTCATGGGCCATACCCAGCCATATTGGGCCCGTCAGAGCTCCCCAGGGGTGTTGTCTGGGGTGCAGAGATTGTACTCAGAGAGCACAGCCGGCTGGATCTCAGAGCATCACTGGGAGGGCACAGACTAACTGCCAAGTGTGTAGCTCCAGTCTGTCAGCAGAACTCCCTCTACTGGCCCACATTCAACAGGTCTCCTCCCAAATCTCTGGCGGTACTGGGGATGGAGGAAACTGAACCACAGTTAGAGAAGTGGGAGACTAATTCCTCGTGGTTCAGCCACTCTCTCTTACTTAGTCATAAGCTTAGGATATACAAATTTTGTTATCCAGGTAATTCTGATCAGTATTTATCTCTAATTCTGTTTTAATTCTGATGTCTTGTTTTGTAAGTAATAGAATACCAGCTCAAACTGGCTTATAAAGTATAGGTTCTAGTGGCTCAAGTAGCTGAAAAACTTGGGGTGGATTGCAGGTACAATTTGATCAGGGTTCTGGCTCCATGTCTTGGACATAGAGAGTAACCTTTTCTCTTTTATGTAATCATCAAAAACAACAACACGCAAACAAATAAACAGTGTTTTGCTCTGACTGGAACACCCCCCGATGGCTAATCACTTGAGGGAAGAAATGCTGTCTAGTGACTGGCTTGAACCAGTGGTTCTCAAAGTGTGGTCCCCTGGTAACTATCAACATCATTACTTGGGACTTTGCTAGAAATGCAAATTCTCAGGCCCCACCCCAGAACTGAATGAGAAGCTCTGGCCCAGTGATCTATGTTTGAGAACTACTGCCTCAGACTATCAGGGAGAGTAAGGTAGATTTTAAGGACTCACCTCTGGAGTCAGAGGTGGGGAAGATCCCACCCAAACTCCACACCACTACACCACGGGGGAGTGCAGACTCACCCAACAGTCACGTTTAAACAAACACAGACTCACCATCATCCCTATTCCCCTTTGCTTCCCACAGGAATTATATGATCACACTATTTGGGTGAAACATTCCTCATGGATGCCAGTCAAGAGGCCAGGAGTTGCTCTGAAGGACAGGCACCCCTTCCCTACTGGGTCCTCTAAATCTGTGGTCTCCCCCCGCCCCCGGTCTGAGGACTGGTATAGGGACAGGGACACAGAGGTCCGTTGCCTGCCCCCTAACCCCACCCCATCCGTAGAAAAGTTATCTTCCATGAAACTTAGAAACGGGGGTCCACACAGCAGGAGGTGACTGGCAGGCAAGGGAACGAAGCTTCATCTGTATTTATAGCCACTCCCCTCCCCATCACTCACATCACTGCCTGAGCTCTGTCTCCCCGACTCCCCGTCCATGGAAAAACTGTCTTCCATGAAACCTGTCCCTGGTGCCAAAAAGGTTGGGGACCACTGCTCTAAATGACTGTCTGGCTTGGTGCACAGCAGACCCTGCTCCCCGGAGCTGGTGCTCTGCCTTCTTTACAGGAGCCCAATCTCAGCTGGGGCCTGAGCTCCACATAGCTGCTATTTCTCTTCTTGATTCGGATTTTGTGTCTTTTAGTTCCTGTCTTCTTGCTGGAAGCCATCTCATCCTCAGTGGAATGAAGTGAGCTCTTAATAAATAATTTAAATAACCATTCAGAGGCTGCTAGACTGTGCACACCCTCAACGAGAGTGAGTCTTCCAGTCTGGACACACACAAAGTGGCCATTATGTGGGCACATGCCTGAAGGGATGGGATCAACAGGTGGTGACCACTCAGCGGTGTTCCCAGCCGCACCCAGGGGAGGGACAGAAGCTGGGCTGGAAGGCTTCCCGGGCCTGACAGCAGATGGGGGAACCAACCTCCTTGTCCCAGTTGCACGTTCATCCATCTTCAGACTGGCTCTGGCATCAGTCCAGGTTGCTCACTGCAAACCTAGTCTCCTTAGTACTTGACACTTGGAGTGGATCATGTTAAACACCTCCTTCCTCTATGTGACAAATTTATTTTGGAAATAATCATGTAATAATATTTTATTATTTTCTTGCCCTTTAGTTTTTTAATAATTAACAATTTTAAAAGAATTATTATTTTGCTGTTAAAGACATTACTTAAATTCTGCAAAATATTTCATGATTAAACTAAAATCTGCACTTAGCAAACAAAAATAATCACACCTAGCAGCTTGCACTGTTATTTTAAAGCTTAAACGCAAATAAAAACATTCTTATTCATATAAGAATAACAGAATTGAAGCATCTCAAGTTCTATCGCTTTGTGTTTACAATCACTGCATGTAAACATGGTTTATTTAGAATTTAATGCTTAAAGACAGGAATGTGTAGTACTACAGGGTTTGGAGATGTGGATTATACTCAGAGAAAGCTCCAACAATTCCTAAACAAAGCACTTGTTCTCTAAAGGAATATGTGTTGCTGGGTCTATATATGATGGAGTCCAACTGCATAAATGGACTTTCTCTGACTTTACTTCCCTTTATTAAAGGATAAGTACAGCTGACCCTTGAACAAAGTGGGGCTTAGGGGTACTGACCCCCATGTAGTCAAAGTCCATGTATAACTTGTGACTTTGTAAAACCTAACTTCTAAATAGTTACTGTTGGCCAGAAGCCTTATAGATAACAAAAAGCTGATTCACACATATTTTGCATATTACATATATACTGTAGTCATTAATTACAATAAGATAAGCTACAGAAAAGAAAATGTTATTAAGAAAACCATAAGGAAGAGGAAATATATTTACTATTCATTAAGTAGAAGTGGATCATCATAAAGGTCTCCATCTTGAGGATCGGTGGGTCTTGCTGTCTGCGGGTGGCTGTTTAAAGGTCAACTGTACTTAAAATGTCCGCATTTGAAGCTCTATTACTGTGATTTACCAAGAGCTGCAGCAGCTGTTTAAATTAGAACTTAGACCGGCCGGGCGCGGTGGCTCACGCCTGTAATCCTAGCACTCTGGGAGGCCGAGGCGGGTGGATTGCTCAAGGTCAGGAGTTCGAAACCAGCCTGAGCAAGAGCGAGACCCCCGTCTCTACTAATAATAGAACGAAATTAATTGGCCAACCAAATATATATAGAAAAAATTAGCCGGGCATGGTGGCGCATGCCTGTAGTCCCAGCTACTTGGGAGGCTGAGGCAAAAGGATCACTTGAGCCCAGGAGTTTGAGGTTGCTGTGAGCTAGGCTGATGCCACGGCACTCTAACCCGGGCAACAAAGTGAGACTCTTGTCTAAAAAAAAAAAAAAAAAAAAAAAAAAATTAGAACTTAGACCAACAAAAAGTTCCACGGAGAGTACTTCATCACCCACACTGCAAAACAGCTGGTGTGTGGTCTCAGTAAAAGGCAGAACTTCCAGGCGGGTAGTTACTACTTTAAATTCTCCACGAGAGGCTGCTGGCCTCCTCGCACTGTGTGTGGGGGGTCGGGCGGGCCAGGGCCCTGGGACCCAGCGCTTGATGCCGAGTGACTCAAGCCACCAGGTCCGGGGCTCTGCGCTGGCCCCTTGTCACTCGAACACCGCCGACCGCGGGCTGGGATCCTGTCCAGGCTGGAGTCTGCAGACATGGCCCGCAGAGGTCTTACCCTGGGGTAATGGGGTCCGTGGGCCGCTCCCCGACCTCTCTCTGAGCACCAGTGGGGGAAGGTTGCAGACACATGCCGGATGGCGACCCGAGCCCTGCTCCAGGCCTGGGGTGACGGTGCCGCCCTGGCCGGGCCGCCTGCTTTCCCGGACTGGACCTCTGGGCCAGCCCAGCCCCAGCCCCCCGCCGGGGCACCTGCTATAAGGACTGCAGGGTACGGAACTCACGGCCAGGCCTGGTGCCCTTGGTGGGGGCCACAGCCCCAGGTGCCCTAGGCGACCTTGCGGGCCGCTTCCTGGAGCGCATGAAGCCGTGCAGCTAACCAGAGCTGCCATCGCTTCTGCGCATGTCTGGCTGCGAGGCCGCCCTGGCGCCTGCTCTGTGCATGCCCGGCTGGAGGCCACGGTGGTCCTGGCGCTCCTGGTTGGACGACTCCCAGTCACGTGCCACGCCCTTGCGCAAGGGGGGCTGGGAAACCACCTGTAGTGAGGACTCCAGAGCCCGCGGTGTGCCTGTGCGGGGCGGCCGCGGGGACGGAGCTGGATCGCCGTGTCCTGTCGTGACTGGCGCCCTCCGCCCCAGGCGTCCCGCGCAGGGTTGTGAAAGGAAGCGCCTGCGCACTCCCAGAACTTTACTCCCCGTTAAACGTGTACCGTGTGGGGAGATGCCACACGCTCGAGAACCGCTTTGGTGTCCTCAGGTGGGGCGGGCGGCACCCTGTGCTGCAGCCGTGCGAGCCCGAAGTGCTGAACCAGAACACTCTGGCAGGGACACACCCGAGTAACTCGCCAGGATGAAACCAGCTCTAAAGTCTGTTGGGAGACCTGGAGAAAGTGCTCATGATCCACCTGGTCCCCTACGCGGATTTAGTGGCTCTTCCCTGCGTGGACATCCGATGTGGTCTCCTCTCCCTCTGCTATCCACCTGAGCCAAAACTGTCAGGCCACTTTTTGAAGAACAGAAATAGGAGGAAACATAAGGTCTTAGGGGATAAAAGTGCCAGCAATTAGGCCAGGAAGAGAGCACTTCCATTGGTGAATGGATTCTTCTGTCTACAGTTACCATTTGTTATGTTTGTTGTCAGCCAAGAAGCGCGGGGGGGCGGGGGGGGCGGACTTGTCTCTTCAAGTTACACTTTCCAAGGCATTAAGAAACGCCTGAGTAGACGCCTAGGCGCAGATGAGCAAGTGCTTGTGCCTTAGTGGCCAGGCCAGCTCCTGGAGCTGTCTTGTGCTTATAGGAAGAGGCTCAGACTCTTTGGGTACAAGGCCAAGGATATGCCCAGGTCAAAGGAAGGAGACAGAGAGGCCTGGCACGAACGGGGGCTGCAGCCTCCCTCTGGGATACCAGGCACCATCCACAGCAGTGTTGCCTGTGGCCTCTTAAGATGCTTTGAAAGTTATAAATGACTCAAAGTCTGGAAAAGAAAAGGTATTCATAGTCTACCACCTTTCACTTATGTCTGACGTCACACAGGGAATGCCTTGATGTCGGAATGACGCTGGTTGTGCAGAGAATCCTGGAAAATGGGGTACAGTCAGGAAGATTTATCTTTCGAGAAAATGTAACAAAGTTCCCAGGCTGGTCAGGAGGCAACTGGTGGCGGGAACCCAAGCCTGTGGTAAAAGGGCACCACGCTTCTGCTCCTTCCTGGAGGAGGCAGCCTCTGAGCACACACAGCCTCAGCCTTTGCCTTCGAGCTCAGCCGGATGACTGTACTTAGAGCTTTAATAGTTTTCATTATGAAAAAAATTCATGCAAAACTCACACATACACAAGTAGAGAGAATAATGAACCCCCTTAGGCCCTTCATTGCTCCAGTGATTTAAAAAGTACCGTGGAGTAGCTTTGCCTGTTCTAGAATTCCATGTGAAAGAGATTGAATGCACTCTCTTATGTCTGGCTTGTTTAATCCAGTCTAGCATCTGTGAGAGCCATCTTTGCTGCAGTGCGTAGCAGCCATTTGATCGCAGTGCAGTATTCTGCAAGTGGCTATACTACAGTTTGTTTATCCATTTATTACTGTTGATGGACGTTTGGGTTATTTCCAGTTTGGGACTAGAATAAAGCTAGAATGAATGCTTGGGTATAAGGCTTGGCCTTTTCATTTCTTAACAAGACAACTTTCTGATAAAGCTTTTGCTTTGACATCCTGAACATCCTTCCCTGGACCGGGAGTTCTCTGGACAGAAGAAACGGGTGTGCTGACTTGGGAGCTGAGAGCGCCACCCAGTGTCAGGTTTCTGATTACAGAAGTCTGTGTGAGTTGTGTTTGTGACTAGGTGATACACACACTGCAAAGTAAATTCTAAGGTACCAAGAGGCGGAGACTGAACTCCATCTCCAGCCCTCAGTTGTATGGGTCCCCTCTCAGAGGCCACCACTGGTACTAGCTTTTGTCCCTTCCAGAAATATTTTATGCATAGAAGCAAGTAGGCAGCTCCCCTGCCCTTCTTCTACACATGGGGTCTTCTATTCACAACACTGTGCTCCTTGCTTTTAGAAATTAATATGTTTTGGAGATCATCCCATACTGACACATAGAACTGTCTTCAGCTATTAAAAGGTAGGTGGTGTTTTTATCTTCAAGCAACACCCACCCTTGTGGGATCACATATCTTCATTTAGGTCACAGAAAGATTTCAAAGGAAAGCAAAATTTGCCTTTGATTATCTTTATGACAATAACTTTTTCAGTTTCTTAAAATTCAGGAACTGAAGCCTTTGTTGGGGCTTTAGGTTGGGCAAAGATTTCTTAGATACAACACCAAAAGTACAGTCCATGAAAGACCAAATTGATAAATTAGACCATTCAAAATTTAAAACTTTTGTTCTTCAAAAGCTACTGTTAGAAGACAAGCTACAGAATGAGATAAAATATTTGCAAATCATGTATATGACAAAGGACTTGTATCTAGAATATATGAAGAAGTTTCAACATTGAACAAGAAAATCCAGTTTTGTTAAAATACATAAATTTTTTAAAAAGACACTTCTCTGAAAAAGATATACAAATGGCAAATAAGCACAAGAAAAGATACTCAACATCACTGGACGTTAGGGAAGTGCAAATTAAATCCACAGTGAGATACCATTATACACCTGTTGGAGTGGCTGAAAGTAAAAACAGACATATCCAGTGTTGGCAAACACGGAGAACTGGAAGTCTTACTACATGCTGGTGGAAACATAAAATGGTACAACCCCTCTGGAAAATAGTTTGGCAGTTCCTTAAATAAAAACTATGTCTACATCCACTGTGATTGTCATTCTACTCCTAGATGTTTACCCAAGAGAAATTAAAGCATCTGTACACACACAAAGACTCATACACCATGGTTCTAAGCAGCTTTTTTTTGTAATAGCCAAAAACTATTATAGAAACAGACATGCATCAGTGGCTGAGTGGACACATTGCGGCATAGCCACAAAAAGGAATACTACTGCTCAGCCATGAAAAGGAGTGGACTATTGAGGGACACAATGTGGATGGATCTCAAAATAACTGCCAAGTGAAACAAGCAAGACAAAAAAAGAGTACATACACGAATCCATTTATATATAACTCTAAAAACTGCAAACTACTGTATAGTGACTGAGCAGACAGTGTTGCCTAGAGACCAGGGAGCGGGGGGAGCGGGAGCAGCGGGAGGGGACTGCAAGGGCGGAATCGTGAAGAGGTTCCCTCTCTTGATTGTGGTGGTGGTTTCGTGGCTGTGTACACACGTCAGACTCATCAATTGCCCACTTCAAATCTATGCAGTTAATTGTGGGTCAGTTATAACTCAATAAAGCAGTTAAAAACAGCAATCAATTCATCAGGGACTATAAACATTTATCAAATATGACCCAGTAATTCTACTCTGAGGGGTTGATCCAAGAGCAACAGAAACATGTCCACATAAGACTGGGACACAGAGCTCAGCACAGTTTTGCTCATAATAGCCCCAAACTAAATGTCCATCACCAGGTGAATGGACAGCTGGAGTTAAGTATTGCTGGCCCTGGACCAGTGAATGGATAAACAGCCTCAGAAAAACGTCAGAACGTAGGGCCACACGCTGTACAGTTCCATCTGTATGTAAAGCATTAGAAAAGGTAAAACCATCAAGACAGAAAGCAGATGAGTGGTTACCTGGGGCTGGGGTGGGAGTGGGGGTGACTGCAATGGGCTTGAGGAGCCTTGGGGTGCTGGGAGTGTTCTAACACTGGGTTGTGATGGTCGCCCAACTCTAAATTTAGTGAAACTCACCCAACCATACGCTTAGAATGGGTGAATTTTACGGTCTGTAAATTATACGTCCGTAGCGCCATTAAAGTCCACGTCAGGGGCATGGTGTCTATGCTGCTGCTCCACCACTGTCGCAAGGCAGAGGCTCCATAGATGCTTGCTGACTGGAGGGCATTTACCAGAATTTAAACGAATTAAGTGACAGAGGAATGTAACCCTTCTCAGACATTTATTAGCCTTTTGTAGGCTTTTTGTCTTATGTCTACAAGTCTGGACACACTTGTGGATGTGGTGTCGTCTCACTCTGCTTAAAGATGTCTAGGAACTGACCAGCCCTGCTGAGAGCTCCTTCCTGCTGTCATGCTCAGACCTGCAGCCAGCGCGTGGCAGGGCAGGACAGCACAGGTGAGGCGTGGAGCGTGTCCTTCAGCATGCGTGTCCTCTGCCGAGCTCTCTGCCATGTGTTTCTGGTTCCTGTGACAAAGACAGGCGATGGGGCGGGAGCTGGATGTGAAACTGCAGAACTCAGGCCTTGAGATGTCCTGTAGGGCTGACTCAGCAGGTCTGGGTGGAGGCCCACGATTTGTGATGTTGATGATGCTAGTCACTGCTCTGAGGCCCCTGACCCGGGGGTTGTAAGGCCCCTTCGAAGAAGTGGCAGAGGACACACGGCAAAAGGTGCGTAGGAACCAGAGAGAGACAGTATCTGAGGGCAGCCTAAAGCCCTGCAGCACCAATTACAGAAACCGGCTGGAGAGCAGTCAGGATGCTAGAGGCTCTGGACGAGACGGTGGGTGAGGGTAATGTCAGTGCCCAGGGCAGAGGCCCCCCAGGCCGACCTCCTCCCACCTAGCACCCCCAGGCCAATGTCCTCCCCCCAACACCCCCCCAGGCCGACTTCCCCCCACCTGACACCCAGGCGCACTCAAGGTGAGCCTTACAACCTCTGGTGATCACCCTAACTTTTAGGGTGCTCCTGCCACCTAGTGTCCAGAGAGGATACCACAAGAGCCCTGGATGGCCCTCTGAGAGGAACTGGGCCCAGAACTGTCAAGGCTGGGATCACAGTGAGGTTCAAAGTAAGGAAAAACTATCTGTTTCTTAAAACTTTGATTAATTACTATCCCTGCAAAGATAGGCATATAAAATAATTATAATAAATATCTTTAATTACATTTTGAAACATGAAAGCATAAATGTTGATATTTGATTGTTAAAAATAAACACAGCAGTTCCCCCTTGTGCTAATATAAATAATGGCTTATGGTAACAATATCCACTTAAAATAAAACCTTTTAGGCACTTTGGTGTAGAAAGTGCTAGGGAATGAAATAACAATTTTACTTTACTGCTACTTAGAACAACTAAAATTAGATCTGATTAAATAGTTTACTTTCAACACTGCTAGCATACTGATTTAAGGAAAAATACCATGACCACACATATCCATGTAACTTATAAAGTTCCAGTATATTTAAGGGAGAAATTTCGTTGATAACAACTGTTAAGATTTCAAATTCTTTTAGTCTGTTCACTGAGATATTAAATTTCAGGAGACAGAACCCAAAGGAAGATGAAATTTCTTTTTAATCACTTTGGCTTTTCCCCCCCTTTTTTGTTCATAGTTAAGATCTTTCCTAGTGAGCATTGCAGCAGGATATAACCAAGAATCCATGAACCCAGCAGTGCAAGGGAGGCTCAAAAAAGCCGCTAATGTGGCTGCCAGCATGAGCAGCAGACCTTTATTTTAACTTCAGATTGGCTGTGGATTTCTGGAGACCTCTCAGTGAACCGTGTGAACAAGATGTAAGAGGACAGAATCCACTCTGAGTGGCAGGTCTCCTGGGAAGGACAGTCTTCTTGCTGTCAGAGTCTTGCTTGTGACACGTCCTGGCTGTTGACAAAAAGGTGCCCTGCTTACAAGGTTTAAAGGCCACAAATTCCGGTGCAGGCAAGGACAGAGGTGTGGCACTGGCTCATATGCCAGCCATCAACTCGAAGCCACGGACCCGCGCTGGTCAGTGCGTGGCGGGCACAGCCTGCAGGTGCTGCAGCAGCTGCTCGCAGTAGGCGGCGGAGCGGTGCTTGTGGAGCACGGCCTCCGTCTCCCTCACCAGGACGTCCGGGAACAGGGCACTGCCCTCTTTGAGGACCTCTGTAAAACAGCAGAACACCCGAAGATGCCGGGAGTAAACATCAAACCAGTCCTGCCGGTACACGCACATCAGCTTAATATCAAAGTTAAAACACCTATAAAAGCATTTTCAATTTTCCCGATGCTACTGGGTTAGTACACAACAGTCACAATATGGACAAAACTTAAGATGATCTCCCTAGAGTTGCTGGGAGACCGTGAAATAGAGGCACCTTTCAAACAGCTCCAGGGTCTTTAGGTTAGCCCCAGGGCATTTTTGGCCTCAGAAACAGTTTCTGCATTAACAAACTGGCTTAGAAAAATGAATAACTTTCTTATATTTACTGAAGCTGATGCATGTGACATACAGTTATTGCAAACCTACTGCGTGTGGGTGCTGTGGACACAGCAGGAAACGAAACTCCATCCTGTAGAGTTCCCATTTCAGCAGGGGAGCGGTGGCCAATGACCATCAGGAAGGCAAACGTGTCGTGTGCTCATGGTGACGTGTGAGACGGAAAAAAACATGAAGCCACAGCAGGCAGTGGGTGCTACAGGGCAGGGGAGCTGAGGCAGGGAGGGGCAGGGTGGAGGCTGCTGTGGTGATCAGATGAGAGACAACCAGATTCTGCTGACGGGTGGGAAAGGGGGCCCAGCAGGACCCCAAGTTGTGGCCCTGAGGCTCGAGGATGGATGTCCTCTGGGGGCCGTAGGGACCCTGCAGGGAGGCTGGGCAGTGGTTCCAGCAGTATAAGGCTGTGGTGCCCACCAGACCTTCAGTAGTGTCCACCAGGAAGCTGGAAGCAGCTTTGGGCCCAAGCACTGGCTGCTTCTGTCGTTTTAGGCAATTTCCAATGACTCTGATTCCCGCTTTCTCTCCGTTATCTGGAGAGCACTGATGCAGCTGCCGGGGAATGCCGGTGCTGGTGCGCGCACTCACTCGCAGAGCGCTTGACTCTGAGACTCCAGGCAGAGGTTCTCACAGCATGCTCCCAGGATCCCGGGGCCCCAGGACCCTTTGGGGGGCCTGTGAATCACAACCACGTTCACGGTAACACTCAAAGTTATCCACCCGTCACTGACGGTGCAGAAGCCAGCTCAGGCCCACAGCCTTCCCTGCCACAGACTCACCTTGAGCACATAGGCTGCGACATGAGTATGGCAAGTGTGGCACAAAGCACCCGTACGGGCCGTGTGACCGAGCCGGGAGCTGAGCCGGCAGCTCTCCCCGGAGCGATGATTTTCCTCGAGAGCTCAGCTGACCAATGACAAACTCACAGTGCAGACCCGGAACTTGGCAGAACATTTTCTTGAAAATGAGTCAAGTGAGTCTGTCACCCCAAGGAGAACAACTGACAGTATTTGTGGCCAAGGATAAAATTCAAACTTCCAAGCAAAAAATCAGAATTATAAAAAACTTGTCTCTGCCGCCATGAGCTTAGACTCTTTCCTGAGATGGATGCTAAAATGTGATTTTTTGACACTGCACAATGAAATATATCCACACTGGGAAGATACACATATTTTCCAAATGTCATTATAAAAGCAAAGCCGCTACATTCAAAGTGTGAGAAGGACCAGTGGATTTTATAACGAGCACGAAAGGTTCCCTGACAGGTTTGAGAGTCTACACTGCAGGCAGCTTCAGGAAGCTGCACTTGGCAGTTGTGGGCACAGGACCAAGGACGACGACCCACAAGCACCAGAAAAGGCCACTGTTAATAAAATACTCTTCTCTTTCCCAGCTACATATGAAGCCAGAGGTGAGGCCAAGCTTTTTCCATGTATTTCAGCCAAAATGACACATCTCATAACTGACCCAACGTGGCAGTGACGTGCAGATCTAGGTGTCTTCCTGAGCTAGACACAGACTTGCAAAAATGTGACACAATGCCACTCTTCTTGTTAATTGTTTTGTTTTGGAAAATATGTTTTTCAAAACACATGTTGTGTTAATATTGAATGGGTACTATTGTTATTTTAAACAAATTAACAAGTATTTAAAAATTTTCTCAATTTTTATTTCTATCATGGTCAATATCAGTGGCTGCAACCCAGAGAGCCTTGGTGTTGCCAGCAGCTGTATGAGCTTGCAGGACCCTGAGGCTGCTGAGGTAGGGCCAGGTCCTCTGAGCCCACGGCCACTGCCTGCTGCCCGCACTCCCTGCGGCTGCTCAAACTGCTCAGCCAGGAAGAGCCCGACTGACACACTCAGCACAGGAATCAGAATTGCATACAAGTCGTTAGAAATCTTACCTAAAACTGCATCCTGGACGGTACTCTCTGGGTCATCAAGGTACACAAGGAGTTCCTTATACAGGTATTGGATGCTGCTCTGATAGTAAGACTTCCCATCGGCGCCTTTGATGCACTTCAGCCAGGTGATTAAGGTAGAGGCAGCTGCTATCCTCACGTCGTTGGAGACATCGTCCAGACGTTTTAGGAGTTCTGGAAGGAGGGGGCCGGGATAAGAGTGTGAGAAATTGTGGAACAGACATTTCACATATAAACTTCCACTGAAGGCGTCCCCTTCACACACCTGTGGGGCACCCGCCCTCAGGTCATGGGAACCCCACACCTCATGGGGAGATTTCCATGCCACCTAGAACCCACCGCAAGGTGAGCCCAGTGTCCTGGGACTCCTGGGCCTCAGCTGATAGGGCGGAGGAGAGTGACCCAGGTCCCCTGAGGCCCCTCTGATAACCTGCCCAGTGGGCTCAGACAGCTACTTGCATTTCTGTTGAGCCTCTGTGTAAAGACCATTCTGATACTGGAAGCAGAAGAATGATGCTTGCTGATGGGCAGAAACTTTTAAGTTGATGGATAAGATTTTTATTTTTATGTTTTGTACAGATGGGGTCTTGCTATGTTGCCCAGGCTGGCCTTGACTTCTTGGCCTCAAGTGATCCTCCTACCTCAGCCTCCCAGGGTGCTGGGATTATAAGCATGAGCCATCTGCCCAAACTTGGATAAAATTTTTATCAAATTTATGCTTTTCTCCCATCAACTTAAAAAAATCTTTGGCACCTACTACCACGTATCTTCTGGACATTCTCAGGGATTGAGCCTATAAAATGAGTCAGCAGGTGAACACTAGCGCACGCATAGGCTGGGCTGGGCGTGCGCTGCCTTCACACTCGGAGGGCAGGCTCTCCCCGCAGCAAGCTGTTCTTGGCTTATTGAAATACATGAACAGCACCCAAAGCTTGGACGTCCCACCAAGACGACAGTGCTGTGAGATGGGACCCACTGAGTCAACTCCCAGGAAGCGCCTAGCCCTTCCCTGAGGGTCCTGGGCCTCTGGCCACCACCTCTGGTGCAGGCACAGGAAAGGAAGCCACCGCAGGGCTGGCCCTCCACGGAGCACCATCTGAGCACCGTCTGAACACCCTCACTTAACGCAGACGCCCTGTAAGGCAGCGCTGTCACTGCACACACCTCAGGGGTGAAGGAACCAAGTCAGAGACTTATATCTTGTCCAACGTCGGCCAACGAACAAAAGTAAAAGAGCAAAGACATGTTTCTCCGAAGGCATTTCCCACAGGCTCAGGCCAACCCTGGAGTCACAGGGGGCCTTTGCTACTGTGTTTAGGATGTCACTCCCCCCTCTCCAGCTATAAATAGAAAAGGCCACCTGTAAGTCCACTTTCGTAACAGCATGAGGTCGCCCTTTCTGAGCAGCCATCGACTCGGGCAGAATCATGGCTACTATGTTGGGCCCGTTCTGACACCGGCGCTCACTGGGCTGTCACAGAGGTCCAAGGGGCGTCTATGCTAACGTTTCAGGGCACCTTCCGTGCCCAGCCACGTGGACAACGGTTCTCCAAACACGTGGCCTCGAGAAGCACAGAATAGGCATTGCGAAACAAAGGAGCCTACAGAGGAATCCTTTGTAATGAAAATAACCACACTTGGATTTGCCGTAAACTGCAGGAAAAATGCCCAAATATGTGCAATCTTTTTACTAACTTTTGTTTTAAAAAGTGAGTGAAATCCCAACCAGTCCTGACAGCCAAGAAATCACTTTGATGGAACTTGTTCAAAAATAGGACTATAAAGACTGCAGCAGGAACAAGACATTTGTTGTTACAAAAATAGACACAAAAAACCAAACTTGAGAGAACGTGTGGGAAGGCGCCCAGACCCAGCGCCGTGCTCAGCATGTGGACTCTGGATCTGTAGGTTCACGTCTGTCTCCAGTTCTGGGAATTCAGAGTCACTATCCTGTCCAAAGCTCTTCCGCCACCATCCCTCTGGCCCCCACTGTCCTGGGACCCTCTCATTCCCACTCCATGTCCTACTTCCTCCCCAACACTTTCCATCTCCTCTGTGCTGTGTTCTCAGCAAATTCAAAATTACTGTCTTTCAACTCGCTAACACCGTCTTCAGCCACGTTTAGCCTGGAGTTTATCCAATGCATCAAATTTTACATTCTAGTGACTATTCTTCATTTCGAGGAAATCTTAAAAACCATCTTTTAAAGATTACTAAATATTTTTGGCATATAGAGAGTATAGATAATGAAAACCTGTGTAGTCACTTCCTGTTTTAAGAAATAAAAAATAATAAGCCTGGTGTGGTGGCACAACTGTAGTCCCAACTACTTGGGAGGCAGAGGCGGGAGGATTGCTTGAGCCCAGGAGTTTGAGACCAGCCTGGGCAACACAGCAAGATCCCATCTCTTAAAAAAAAGAAAGAAAGGAAAAATAACAACTACATCTACAGCCACAGCACACCTTGCCCTATCCCAGCCCTCTTCTACCCTCTCTAGGGCTAACTCCTGTTCTGAAACCCAGAAGGTGTATTCTTTGCTTTCTTGTGTTATGCTATTTATTTAGTGACAATTTATCTATCTTGGCTGTGTCTGGATTCATTGTACCAACTTGACTAGAAGTCAAAAAGTAGAATTTTCTACTTTTTCCATAAAATAAACCTCTATAAAACTTAAATACAATTGTTCTTTGGTATCTGTGGTTCTAGGACCCCTGTGGATACCCAAATCCCCAAATGCTCAAGTCCTGATATAAAATGGGATTATTTGCATATAACCTGTGTGCAACTTCCCATATACTTCCCATCATCTCTATATTACAACGTCTAACACAAAGCCTACATACCACTTCATTCGCGTGGACTCAACATAGCACTTGGTGTGTGGCAAATTCAAGTTTTGCTCTTTGGAACTTTGTGAATTTTTTCCCCCCAAATAATTCTGATCCAAGGTTGGTTGAATCTATGGGTGCTGATGGAATCCTGGGTGCAGAGGGCCGACTCTATACACACATGCTTTGAAAAACAAAAATGTCCTACCAGGATAAATCTTGATGAATTTATCCGGATCAAGCACGTCATCAGAGGTTTTTAAAAATATATTAATAATACGGCATGAAATTAACCGAGTCATATGAGAATCTTCCTCCAGGGTGGTCAGAATGTGAGGCATCAGTGTTTCCTGCACGTCCTGAATCTGCAACAAGTAAACACAGCGGGGTAAGTCACAGCCAGATCCATCCCTGGATGAAGATCACTGTGTACTACTCCCTGTAAAAGACTTGGTGTTGGCCTTTTACACATATTTTGATGCAAATATAGTGGAGTTTGGAATGCTATTTTGAATGTCTCACCTAGGAAGTAGACTGGATCCTTGACTTTAAAATTTAGATAATTTGAACAATCTTTATTTCACTCAGTCAGTTGATTTTTTAGAGATATAGCTACAACTCCTTAGTGAGGCCTAAAACCTACACACAGTGCAAGTGCATGTATCTGACGGTTTCTGGACTGTTTAACTTAAGGAACAACGCCTGCACGCCAGGAGGTGGTGCTCATGCTCCGCTCAGGCGCCTGGCAATGCGTCTTCCCCCGGAGCTCTTGTGTCCCAGATGACACACATCGTGATACCAAAGTCCAAACAAAAGCAAGAGCAGAAATATCGAGTCTTTACTATGTTTCTGGTCAGTTTCCTAGTTCCTGTGTGAGCCGGAGATATGAGTGAAGATGCTGCAGGAAGCCTGAGCCTGTCCTCTTCAGCTTGAATCCTGCGGTTAAAACTTGGTCTTGTAAAGAATGTTCATTACGTGATCCAAGAAAAGGTGACCAAATCCTCACTGAATCCCCAAGATTATCAAAGGAAACAAAATGTTAGCACCGAGTCACAGCCCTGGCGTGGGGCTGGCACCTCCGTTCCTATTGTCACACCTGCTCCACCCACACTGCAGGCCTTGCTGCCTCCCCCTTCTGAGCACAGCCTCTGCTCGAGCAGCTCCCCTAAGGGAGACCGAGCTGCTGTCCTCCGCCCCGTGCGTGTTCCCCGCTGAACAAGGTCTGCCAGGGATACCATGGAGGCCCGTGGGCCCTGGCCTAGCATCCCTGCTCCCACCAAGGACACTCCAAGAGCCATACCTGCTTGGCCGACAGGACCTCGCTGCTGGTGAGTGCCCAGAGGCAGGACACAGCGGCTGTGCGGATGGCCGAGGCTGTCCTCCCTGCATGCCACTGCAGATTGGGGACCAGGATGTCCTTTGTCACTGTCTCGAGGTAGCTGTGAAACTGCCTGGAGCCAAGTGCAGAGAGAGATGAGCAGGGCAGATGCTCTCACTGGAGGAAATGTTGTTTGGGAAATCAACTGGGCTGAGGGGAAGCCAGATGGAAACCGAGGACTGGACAGAGTTGAGGGTACCTGCGCTTCCCCAGGGAGCCGGCTGCAGGGCCTGGGGCTGTTCCAACGATGGGGAGGGGAAGATAGCTACAGTCACAGAGCAGGGGCTGCACTTCCAGGGTTGTAGCAGCCCCCTCTGGGACCCCAGCAAGCACAAGGGTGTGTTTTCAGCCTTTCTTGGCTTTGTCGCCAGAGACTTCACCTTTCACTCCTCCTCGCTCCAAGGAGGCCTAAGCCCAGCGGCCCCATTCCCACCTGTGCCCATCCTGCAGACACAGGCCCATCGGGTGCCTCTGGCCACAGGTGAGGCCCCAGGGCCCTAAGCATAGCAACTCGGGGATGGGACATTCTTGTCAATAGTCGGGTGACTTCATTTCGATGGTGACCAACCAGCTTGACATTCCATCAAGACAAAAATAAGCAAAATAAAACAAGAATGCCCAGCCCTATGTTTTCACTTTGCCTGCCTGGCTTGGCACTGCATTAGTACACACCTCGAGTGCCGAGTTACAAACTACACTGAGAGAAGCCTTCATATTTCCTACTGGCCCCACTGCAACTACAGGCCTCCACTGGCAGATCAAAGACATGTTTAGTTGAACAAATAATTCATATCCTGACATCATTCCAAAGTACATTTCCAGGGTGGCTCAAGTCTCCAATACCAGCAATTTAGCTGAATCCCAGAATGTGCCAGACACTACACCACACGCCCAGAAGCATCCCTGACCCCTGCCCACCACAGCCCCTTGGCTATTACTGTGTTGGCTTCCAGCAGAGGCATTTCAGAACCAACAGCAAAGGGAAAATGAGCAAATCTGGAAAGCTGATTTGGTGCAGGATGATTTGCATGTATTCAATTAGGTTTTTAATGGTTTTAATTTTTACACAAAGAGCTGCCATTTCCTGCGCAGCGATTTATAAGAGGACTCTCTGGAATGACTTAACCCTGTGCCCAGCTCCAAGGTAATCCATGCAAGGTGGCCTGGGATAGTCATGGCCTTAAGGGCACAAGTGCTGGCTGGGCCATGACACGGAATGACAGGCTGTAGCCACACAGGCGCTGCTTCTAGCATGGACTGCCACCTGAACTGTCAAAATGATGGAGAGCAAAAAAAAAAGCAGCATGTTACTTTCAAACAATGAATTCTATTGCATACGGGAAGTCATACACCTGTGCCCGGACCAAGTCCCTCTAAGACAAGACGTGCCAGGGAAACCTGCCCAACAGGTTCCTTCAAAACACGACCACCATTAGGGGGCCCTGCTCTGTCGAGAGACCACATTAAGTGGGCAAAGTGTTCATTAAAATCATGCATATTGCCTTTGCCAGCAAATGATTTTACTCTGAGGCTGTCAACATTTTCCTGGGTCTCAGCCCACAGGAACGGAGCCTTGGGGAGGATGTCTTGGCCACGGTGCCTCCTTGCTGCCGGTCTCCGTCGGATTCTCCGCGGGCATCTCAATAGGAGCTCTGGCAACAGCACGAGGTGTGAGAAAGGCTGGCGTAATCTGGGACAGGCGGCCACGGGAAGAGGGAGGCCCAGGCCCAGTGAGGGCTGCAGGACTCGAGAGCATAGCCAGGAGCCCGAATGGAGACTGGCAGAGGCCCACGCGGTGGCTGACACTCTGGGCTCATGAGCTAACTAGAGGGTTATAGTCTCAGACATGGTCACATCCTCAGACCAGGAGCCCCCACCCGAATCTCCAAGCTGTCTGTTTCTTTAGCACTTCTGTCACATACAGGGTGGGCATCCTTAATCCAAAAGTCCAAGATCCAAAATTGTTTGAGTGCTGACATGATGTGCTAAGGAAATGCTCATTGGAGCATTTGGGATTTTCAGATTAAAGGTGCCCAACCAGGAAGTATGATGCAGGTATTCTGAAATCCCAAAAAACGTGGAACACTCTGGTCCGAAGCATTTCAGATAAGGGTAATCCTGAAGGGCTCCAGCAGCAGGTTCCAGCCCAGCACTCACTCCTCCCTCCCTGTGCTTTTCTGAGCCCTTTCTGTTACTGCACAGCCATAAAACCGGAGGCCCTTAATGGTTTAATGCTACCTACAAGTTCTTTTATGGAACAGAAAAGTATTTCTATGGCTTTAACCATCAATGGTAATTCAATCAATTTTCTGTCAGGTTTGAAAGGTACCAAAATGCTTTTAAACCTGAGAATAGCCAATATATAAGCCATAATAGTTAATGTTCCCTAAAACTTCTTCATTCAATGGAATTTTAATGACTGTACTACATCGACTTTGATTTAGTGTTTCTCTGTGCGGTGCATTCACTGCCAGAGACCCTGCTGTTTACCCAGCGAGGACAGGTGTGTCGCCGGACGTAGGCCACCCAGAAGCCCAGGGGTCACTCCATGCTCCCTCAGACCTCGGGGTGAGGGGAGGGAGGTGGAGGACCCCGGCCCGGCCCCCAGGTGGAGCCGCACAGATGCAGAAACCGACCTACCCCTGGGAGTCCACAGTGTCCTTTGCTCGCAGCAGCAACTTGGACAGGACGGAGAAGAGCTTCAGGCGCATCTGGGGGTCTTTTGCTGGCTGCAGACAGGCCCTGAGCATGGGGACCACGTGCTGCAGAGCCTCTCCGAGGGCAGGGCCTGGAAGACAGCAGCACCTGGTTCCACAGCGTGCACTGGGGCTCCACGCTGTGCCTGTGCAGCCTCTGAAGAAGGAGGAGGCCTGTGCTCTCAGCACAGGACACAGACCAGGGGCACGTCCCACCCTGGGGACAGATGTTCCACGTACATTCACACGGTTCCTGTCAACCTTTCCGACATCACACTCCTCTCCTTTCCGGATCATTGAGGTAATAATAAAACAAAAGTAACTGAGAAAACTTCAGCCTCTCAAAATCTCTCTTATCATTCAATATATACATTTTTTTATTTTCCTTATACTTTTCCAAATGCTTTTAAAAAAAATTAAAGTCAAGCAATATTTTAAAGATAACCAAAATGGATCATTCAAATTAAACTTTGCAGCTGCCACCCCTTTTTAAACATATTACTTCCTTTGTGCTGGAGCTGCAAGGTAAAACAAACACAAAAGCTTATCATTACATGAAAAAATTGGTGTGATTCTCCCTGTGCTGTGAGCAGATTTCAAAAACAGGTAGTGGCAGTGAGTTATTTGGAACTTGCTGTGCTGTGACTGGTGTCTAGACACGAGCTGCAATTCACAAGTACGCAGGCTACACAACACCTTCCCTGCTTTGCCTCGTGCCAACAACATAACTTCCTACTTTAGAGCGGCCATTCTCGAACCATCCTCTTTTGTAACACATTCTGCTGACCCTTAACATGCTGCAGGAGCAGCCAAGCAACCTAAACCTTTATACTTTAAGATACAGCGTCTCAAGCCTCGTGTGTCAAATGCCTGCAAAATGAACAAGGGAGGCGCAGGAGGGAGGATGTCTGTTAACGCAAGCAGATGTGAAAATGCACGGCTGTGCTGACCGGCGGGACCCCTCCAGCACGGTGAGCGCAGGGGTTTGTTTGGACCCTCTGCCACATCACCTAAATGTCTGGAAACATGTCAATCACAGGAGAGAGATCATTCAAGAAGTATCAGTCTCCCAAGACTGAAGAATTGTATTCACAAAGGAAAGCAGATAAAATCCACAAATAAGAGGAAAGAGCTAGCGTCAACGATGTCTTAAGTGCCCTCCCACAAAGAAAAATTTTAATCCCTGCACTCCAACAGCCATTCTTTACAAACTGGGACTGAAATTATTTTTAATACTTAAAAGTCTGGGTTAAACAAATGCTCCCTAATAAAGAGAAAAAACATTCCTCAAACATGTAGGGTATTTGTCATTTCCTATGGTATAAAAAGACAGGTGGATTTGGTAGCCAGCACACTCAATGTTAAGCACTTCTCGATGTGCTACCATCACCTCGGGAGCAAGCGCAGCCACCCCCGTGGCAGGTCAGAGCTGCAGAGTGAGTGAGAAGCCTGTGGGGTTGGAGCCCTGCAGGGAGCACCCAGAACCCGCTCTGGACCGAGTGCAGAGAAAAGGCATGAATACACAACATTTATGCTTCGAGAAGTGAAAACACTTTTAGGAAAGTAAAATTATGTGCAAAACCATGTACCAGAATTTCCCTGAAGTGGCTTCTTCCCTTCCATGTGGTCCTCACCAGAATGGAGTTTGCCTTCTAGACACGAGTCAGTGTGGAAGCAAGACCAAAGAACAGGCTGTTTCCAATGCAGCCAATCTTCTTCTTCTCAAATATTTTCTTTAAATTTTAGAGATGGGGATCTTCCTGTTGCCCAGGCTGGAGTGTGGTGGCATCGTCATAGCTCACTGCAGCCGCCTCAAGTTCCTGGGCTCAAATGACCCTCCTGCCTCAGCCTCCTTAGTAGCTGGGAATATAGGTGTGCACCACCATGCCTGGATAATTTTAAATTTTTTATAGAGATAGGGTCTCACTATGTTGCCCAGGCTGGTTTTGAGCTCATGTCCTCCCACCTTGGCCTCCCAAAGTGCTGGGGTCACAGGTGTGAGCCACCGTTCCGGCCTTCTCAATCATTTGAAACAGTGAACGGCATCAGCATTACGACAGTTTGCATCACTCCCACACAGGGCAGCAGCAGCCTCTATACGGGCTGGAGCGGGCACTCTAGGTCTGAATCACTGCTGATTTTTAAGAATTGCCTTTCAAAACGAAATACATCCAGCGAAATATTTTCTACATACAGGCTAAGTTCAGAGTTTTAAAGGCCAGGTTTGCTCAGCTGTGTGTGGTGTCCGATGTGGCTAGAACCCCAGCTTCTTGGACAAGTTCCTGGATTCTGTGGGGCTTGCTCCCTGTCTGGATAATGTGTGCAGGCACCTGCCGAAATGGTGCTGCAGATGACATAGGAGCCCCTGAAGTCGGTGGTGTCCCCACTGCAGGAGTGTCCCCTTTGCCCCCAGCAAACCTCAGCAAAACACAACGTAAGGACACACCCGGCGCCCTATAGACATCCCATATGTGCACTGCCTCCCTGCAGGCCCAGGGTGTGAGGGGATGTGACCACAGAGGAAGATGTTGTGACTGAAAGGAGAGCCACTTCTGCCCATCCGCATGGACCCTGAGCATGAAGCACTCGGGGCCCAGCTGGGCAGATGTGGCTGGGCCACCCCCAAGAATGTGGGTCCCTCTCCGTTGGCACCATCTGTCATCTGTGCTGTTTACTCGGGCATGACTCCTTTCAGAGCATGCTCACCACCTCTGCCTGTGTCTGCTCTGACTCGAGGTTGGACCTGAGAGCCAAGGGCTCCGTGCACTGGTCCTGACGCCTGCTCCTGGGGCCTCCCCAGAACAACGGCGCCCAGGGCCTTGGCAGGACACCTGACCCAGCATAGCCGGATGCCCCAGGACTAAGGGCCTTCCTGCCCTGCGACGTCTGACATCATTTCTGCCTTTTAAACACTCCATATTTCTTAAACTGGAAATAAGACACATTTTCTGGCCTAAATACAGAAAAAAGCCTGAAGTCCCGGGTGATGCTCAACTGCTGGAAGAGCCAGGCTGACGGCTCCTGGGCTCTGGTGGTATCTTTGACTCGGGCCACCATTTCCGGAACACGAGAAACCCCAAACCCACGCTGAAGGCTGCCTCCCCAGCACTGACCTTCCTGCTCACGCCCAGTCTCCCTTTCCCTGAAGGCCACATGATGTGTGTTTTCCCATGTTATGAACCAGGTGTAGGACAACTCTTTCTATCAGCTGCCCGGGAACCTCTTTGATGGAAACATCTTTACATATACGTATTTAACTTCCTATTAGGTACTTGGGTCATTTCCAATTCCTGTTATCAAATTATGCCCTGTTGAATATTTTGGGTATGTAGGTTTTCCCATAACTAGAATTATTTCCTTAGGATAAAGTCTCATGAATTTGGTTGCTAGATAGATGGGTGTGAATACACTGACAATTCTAGAGTGTACTATCTAACTCCCTTCCAAAAGAACCACGCTCATTCACGGCGCTGCCAGCAGCGCTCAAGGCTCCTGCTGGACAACACGGAGCGTGAGCTTTTGGCATGTGGCCCAACCTTAGGTTACAAAGATGGCACCCACAATCTTTAATTCCTTTACTATTAGAAGGGCTGAAGATTTTCCCACTCTGTATAAGTTGAATTAACTCTTTAAAAAAAAATATAATCTAGATATTTTGCCTATTTGTTTGGGGGTTAATGCTTTTATCCTCATTTTGTGTGAGTTCTGTTTTTAACACAGATCTTACACACCACATTTACTGCAAATGTTTTCTGAAGGCTACTTTCCTTTTGTTTTGGTTCCAGATGGACACAGTCAAGTCTGTATCTTTCCTTTATGGCTCTCCCTTTCTGTATGTTTAAAATAATTAAATTTAAACTTATCTTCTCATACACCTTCTGAAAATAAGCAGAATTAAAAATTTCTCCCATTTAAAAAAGTTATTTTAACCCTTGTGTTTTGTCTGTTTACTACAGTAGTACATGTTCATTATAGAAAACTTGGAAAATACAGAAAAATAAAGAAGAAAGAAGAAAACAAAAATCATCTGTACTTCCAGGACCCTGTGTTGGAAACATCGTGTTATATTTCCTTTGAGATTTTGCACACACTTGTGCACAGAAGGAACTGAAAAGATAATCGCTGGGTTAATGACTTGCAGTCTTGCGACCAGGTCTTGTCCCTGAGCAGGGTGCTGCCAATTCTCCTGCCTTTTGGTGTGTGATAAGAGACGTGGGCCCAATAAATTTGTTTTCCAAGTTGCCAATCAGTTATACCAACACCATAAGAAAAACTGCAAATAAAAATATCAAATCTTAGCGAGACTACTGTAGGCGCAACGAGCGCAAGTCCTGGCTGCAAGGCTGGCCCCAGGGTCTGCTCAACAGGTCTTCTGACCTGTGAAGACTGGAGTGATGTGATTTGTGAGATCATTATGGGTGACACTCAGTAAAAATGCAAAATTAAATACACTGGGACCCCTTCTCCAAGAGACATGGAGGGTGGTGGTGGAGGGTGTGGGGTCCTGCCCCATCTATCAGCTGTGTGCCCCTGGGCAGGTCAATGAAGTTCTCTGTGCCCCAGTGTCCTCGTCCATGAAATAGGGCTAACAGTTCCTACCACACAAAACAGTGATGAGGATGTGATACTGTTTGTGAAGCAGTTAGGACAGTGCCTGGCACAACAGTGTGTAATACTGTTAGCAATCATTAGATTTTTCTTTTTAAATATGGAAACATGGTCTTGACATCACTTGAGAAGAGTAATTTTGGGTTTTCATCTGGGCTTCAGCACTAAGCCACCGAGACCTACCCTCTGGCAGGTCCTGGGCCTCCTCTAATAATAATGACCAATCTCTGCGATATGCAGGAGTCACACATTAATAGGATGTATCCTTAGACCCAGAGCATAATTACAGTACTTTATACAAAGAAAGGGGTGGTGACACCACTCAGAGGTGCGTGAGGGTGCAGCGCATGACAAACCATAGAGGCAAGTGATGAAAAAACTATCATGCTCGACGAGTTTATAGTTACTTGGAAAAGTACAGGATACATGCACTAAATAACAATTTCTTTAATGAAAACTCCACTAAAATCTGAAGTGCGCATTCTACATCTGTAATAAAGTATCATAAAATCACACTGTTCATTTCAGGAAGTGCCCGTTCGGAAGCTCATGGAGAACTGATAAAAATGCTGCAGTTTCAGAGGGGCTGGGGCCACGTCCTTCTACCTCACATACTCAAAACACTACTTTGGTTGGATATGCTAAATTCTGCAGTAAAATTTAGATGTATTTGAAGAATACATATAGGCTACAAAAGAGACCATGAAAAATCACATTTTCAAGCTTTAACATAAAAAATGTGTGCCCGGGCACACTTTAAAGAGCTACGTCACAGTCTTTAATATGATGTCGTTAGCAATTTAGAAGGTTTTGTTCCTTAAAATGCTTGTTCTCCATAAGCAAGGGTGACTATCAGCTATTTTTAAAAAATATGCCTTAGTTAAAAATAGCTTGGTTAGTTCTGGTTCATGCAGAAACCTCTCGTGTCTGTGATGACGGCACCCGAGGCCCCATGGGGACTCACCTGACTGAGAGACGACCACGCTGAACTGCGCGAGCTCTGGAGAGTGCACGGTCCAGTCGCTGTGTGACGCGGTCAAGTGTTCCAGCAGGGGACCCATGTGCTTGCGATACAGGTCCTGGCTGCTGCTGACACTCTCCACTGTGGCCAGCGCGGCCACTGCCTCCCGAGCCTGGAGGTGAAAGTCAAAGCTTGAGATGATCGCCGTTGTTAAGGCTCAAATTTCCTCCTGGAACCTCATCGAGGGTAAGAATCACTCAGGCCCACCAGGAACATTCTACCAGGAGGGGGCTGTGCCATGGAAACCCTTGCTGGAGCATGTGGGCAGCAGGCGGCAGAGCTGCGGCCTGGGTTCCCATTTGTGTTGATGCTATTTGTGCATCTGACGATGAAACAGGCAAATGTACATCTACCAAACATCGCATGCCAGCCCTGGGTTAACACAAAGCTAGCTAAAGACAAGCGGCTCTGAGGCTGGTATGGGGGAACCTGAGGAGCTGAACGAAGACCACATCCCTCAGGACTGGCCTCGCCTTCCCGTCTCCGCTTTCACCCCGGCCAGCGCTGCTCTGGAGGGGCGGAGGGTGGGAGGTGACTAGAGATGAGCTGGCCAGCCACCCTGCAACCCATGCCTTTCTCCTGTGGTCTAAAGGCATCAAATGCTTTAGGCTCCCTTGTGGCCCCACTCCAAAGCCGGGGGCTGCTCTGTGGACTAGCCTGTCCTGCAGCCACTCAGGGGCCCAGCAAAGACTCCACTCTTGCTGGTGTTTACAGCCCTACCAGTGACAAGTTGTCAGCTAAGACACATGCCCTTTGGAAAGGCCATTTTCAAAGAGAGAAATAAAACTAAGGTTAGAGAGGCCCCAAGAAGGGAGAAAGAGGAAGCAGGCCTCCTTGACTCGAGGTTCCTTTGGGAGCTTTCGGCCCGAAATCTCCCAAAGAGCATCTGGCTGATGTTGTCCAGAGAAACCAAGTCTCAGCTCCGGGAGGAGCAGCGAGACACCCAGATGGTCCTGGGAGCCCACTGGCAACTTAGGGTAAAAATAATTTTAAGCATAAATATCGAGCCAATGGAATAAAATAATTCTGTAAGGCAATCACAGTAGAAAAATCATGCAGTATTCTCTCTCCAGACGTTCAGTCACATGCGCCACTCTTTAAAACCCCACCCCAAAGCACAGGCTACGACAGTCTTGTTGCTTGTTTGCTTCTTTGCCACTGACTCTGAGATTAAACAGCTGTCTTCGTGCCAGACGCTGACATGTGCTGGTGGGTGCAGGGATATCCCCAAAGGCTACCTCAGGACGGCTCTTCCACCCTTGCTGCTCAGCTCAGGCAGGTACTGAGGAGGAGGTTTACAGGAGAAGGTTGCATCACTGTACACGGCCTTCCCAGGTGTGAGCTCCACCAGGCCGCACAGTAGCAGGCACCATCAGCCTTACCTTGTCACTGAGGCCAGTGGCACCTGAGGCAGCCATGACGGTCACCAGCACTTCTAGGAGCTGTAAGCCACACCCACTGCAGTCCTCGCAACACACGGAGACGAGGGCCTGCACACACAGCAGCAGGTGCTCCAGGTAAAGGTCCTGGGAAGAGAGCAGTGCATGGCAGGGTCAGGCCTTGGCCCCCATCCCACCCCCAAGGCTCACAGGTGAGGGTGACAGAGCCACTGTGATAATCCGAGGCCACGGATTTAGGCACACGGACCACATTAAGGGTGTGTTTGGGACAGCAGGGGAGACAGAACATAGACTAGGGGTCGCAGGATTCACACTCATTTTGTGAAATGCTTAAGGTGCTTTAGTTACATGAATATTTTAAAAAGTTCTCACATGGCAGCAAGACGTGCTATGGTATTTACAAGTGAAATGACAACACATCTTCAATTTGCTTTACAACACTGCAGAGTTCTCCTCACTCCCCACAAAGTAAAAAAAAAAAAAAAAGTGGCACAAGGCAGATGTGACGGCAACGTGCAAGAGTTGGTAACTACTGAAGCCAGCGACAGGTGCGTGGAAGCTCATTCTGCTATTCTTCCTACTGCCGTGTATTTTTGAATATTTCTATAATACTAAGTTTTTTTTTTTTTAATACTAAGTTTTAACAAAAAACAAACACAATTCTATGTCTCAGCTCTGCCCCAGAGGTGGGCTGGGCAAATCACAGCCCATCCTGCTTCAGCTGCTGCCACTACTCACCGGGGAGGCTGCAGCCTGCAGGGGAAAAGTGTGTGCCAGGGAACACAAAAGGAATTCCTGAGCCTTCTACTTATATTTACTCCTTTTTCTTTCTTTCTTTCTTTCTTTTTTTTTTTAAAGAAAAACAAGAGTCTTGGTCTGTCACCCTAGGTAAAGTACAGTGGTGTCATCATAGCTCACTGCAGCCTCAAACTCCTGGGCTCAGGTGATCCTCCTGCCTCAAGCCTCCCAAGTAGCCAAGACTACATGTGTGGCCACCACACCCAGCTAATTTTTCTGTTTTTCTAGAGACGGGGTCTTGCCCTTGCTCAGGCTGGTCTTGACCTCCTGGGATCAAGGGATCCTCCCACCTTGGCCTCCCAGAAGGCTGGGATTACAGGCATGAGCCACTGCACCTGGCCTGTGTTTTCTTCTTATGACACCCTGTAATATGCCTCCTTTATGTTTTGTAAAGTCAGAATAAGTCAGGATACTGGTCATGTACATACTTTATAAATATGATTTATAAACAAGTGCATATATATTGGAGATATATGCTTAAACTTTGTTCTTACTGATGGAGACATGAGTTCAGAAAAGTTTGCTATTTGGCTGGACAGTGGATTGGTCCTAAATTTCTGAATCAGTTCTACAATCTTGTGACTCATTCACCCGTAAGTTTCAACAAAAAATGCTCACTGCATGCCCACAGTTGGTCCATGCACTCCCAGATCCTGCCCTGCCCAACCCACTGAAGGTGCAGACCCGCACGGCGTGTCCTGGGAGAACTGGGCGTCCCCCACCACTGGTGGGGAGTGCTGGCTGCCCCAACTCCCAGGACAAGCCACAGGTCTATGTTTTTATTCCAGCCCTTACTTTCTCATGGCCCAATTTCTTTTAGGCCTGGACAGATTGATTGATTTCTGAGGATACGATCTTGGCAAATTTCTAGAATGACTTGTAATATCAATTTAAGGAGCTTTCATTTTTCAACTAAAACCAAAAGGAATAGTCTTTTAGAAGACATGGGCCACTGTGCTTTTGCTGAGCTGCTCGCTACACGCCCGCGTGCTGGGCGCATGAGAACCCTGTGTCCTCACGGCAAGTGCCGCCCTCGCACTGCGAATACGGCAACATCTCTGGGGAAGTAACCAGGCTTCACATTTATAGATTTCTCTATATTTAACCAGAGACTGTTCAATGTCTGCCTACACACACTCAGAGAATGAAAAAGAAAAAAAGATACGGCAGGAAATAATACTCAATATTTTTTGCTCCTGAAACAATGTTATCTAAGATCGTAAAAATTTTAATTCACTAAAGTACTAGAGACTTTCATATTCCAGTAGTGGCAACGCTATATCTGAACTTTGCTTTTCCATAGTCAGGCGGGAATTGATGAGCCATGTTGTGTTCAGTCATCTTTCACTAAACATGTCTCGGGGAGGAGCAGGGTCCCTTCAGCTGCGCTCCAGGCCCAATGCTCAGACCAGGACACCTGGGGAAGCAGCTTATACTAAAAAGCCGTATTCCTGCTAACCACAAAAATGCAGTTTGAGTCAGATTTGCAGTTTAGAATACAT
Source organism: Lepilemur ruficaudatus (assembly GCA_963574885.1). Taxonomy (NCBI): domain Eukaryota; kingdom Metazoa; phylum Chordata; class Mammalia; order Primates; family Lepilemuridae; genus Lepilemur; species Lepilemur ruficaudatus. Next base: position 63,924 of record CAUYRT010041590.1, read on the forward strand.
CTTCATGAACTTCATTTTGCCTAAAATAGGATTTTTAAAAATTTCAGTTTATTCTTGAAAGACGAATGCTGTATCTTGCCTTATCTTAACCTTTTCTTACAGCTACTGAAAAATAATTGTGGGAAACATAAACTACTTCCCAAATGACATTACATAAACAAAGTGTGTGAGTCTCCCCCAACCCTGCCATGGAAAAGAACACAGAGCTGTGCTTGACTCCAAAACAGACGACTGGCTGAGACCTGAGTGTATTCACCCTTTCTTGCCAAAAATGTAAGTCTGTTAAGAAAGGAGTAAAATAGACCAGGTGTGGTGGCTCATGCCTATAATCTCAGCTACTTGGGAGGCTAAGGCAGGAGGATCACTTGGGCCCAGGAGTTTGAGACCAGCTTGAGCAACATATTGAGACCCTGTCTCTACAAAAAATAAAAAAATTAGCCAGGCAGGGTGGTATGCGCCTGTACTTCCAGCTACTCAGGAGGCTAAGGCAGGAGAATCGCTTGAGTGATCGAGGTTGCTGTGAGCTAGGCTGATCACCATGGCACTGTAGCCCAGGCGACAGAGCAAGACTCTATCTCCTCCCCCAACAAAAAAAAGGAGAGAAAGGAGTAAAACATATGCCTTGGGATTTTATGATGAATGGCTCCTCAGCCTGGCCAAAGGGCTAGAATACATTCATACTTTGGAAGGATGCAGGGCTGGCTTCACCAGGGACCCTTAGGTGTGACTGGACTTGGTCAGAAGGGACTCTCTTCCTCTGAAAGACTGAGTAAATTTTCCTCGATAAAACTGGAAGAGGAGGGGTCAAACACAGAACCTGAACTTGCTAGATCAGGTGATTAGATTTTTCTGTAGCCAACATTAAGATATGAAAATCACATTTTCTTTGATGTAAAGTTTGTAAGATACATATTTAAACACTTATATATATTTTCAAGTTATACCCTTCTAGAAAAGAATGCTTCTGGCTAGCAAATCTATATATGGGAATTGGAATCACTCTCAGAAACCACCTGTGAGTAAAAATGCACAACTTACATAGAGTCGATGATATGTTAAAAATGCATTTTGGGAAAAGCTGAAATGGGGCTGCAAACACCACACGCAGACAGCCTACCCCATTGCCTTCCTGAGACCACAGCTCGATCTCCCTCCCTCCGTGCATTTTAGCAACGGCCTTACAGGTTTATTAAAATGGTTTACAAACACGATTGTGAACTGCGCAGCCCTCTCATCTGGAGGGCAGAGAAAGGGCCTTGACAAAGGACAGGGACAAGCTGAGTGCAGAGCTGCCCCCCAGCTTGTGGCCGTAACTACTAGGCTGCAGTGAGCGCCTGCCCCATCACTACAGAGGACGGCGGGTGGGGCAGACCCTTGTGCTCTGGAACTGCAGGAAGGTCAGCGCACAGCCCAGCACTAAGGGACAGGGGTTACGCCCATCACAGCCAAACAAAAACCAAAGTCATTATTTTTTCTTCAATAGAAAACAATTATAAATTTTTCCGAATGATTAAGCCCAACTATCTAGGTTGTTTCAGCTTCAGATGTAAGGGATTTACTGCTCAATTTAAAATGAAACAAATGTGTTTGGCAAACATCAGGTTAGCTACTTTAAGTGCATTAGCTGCCGAGTGATGTCAGTGCAGAACAATCTCCCAATGACCACTGAGACCAAGCACAGTGAGGACCCATGGGTGGGACAGGAAGCTGTGGGCCTTGTCTCTTGGGGGTAGGAGGCGCGGCTGCCCTCAGTGCCAGTCATAGGCCCTGGACCACCTGAAAGCAACATGGTCCAGCAGAACTTTCCTCGAAGCAGACGTGTTCTGTCCTGAGCTGTGCAAAAAGGCAGCCACTGGCCACATGTGAGATGTGGCTGAGCAACCAAGAAGGAGAAATTGTAATTAACTTAAATGGCCACTTGTGGCCAGTAGCTACAGTGCTGGACAGAGCAGAATGAGGTCCCTACACAAGAGGCCACTGGCATAAGCATCCAGGCTATACTGCGGGCCTGGTGTGGACACAGCACCTGGCAGCACCTGGCTAGACTGATGGCCACTGTCAGGAACAACACTCAGCACCATTCTGTTCTCTGCTTCCCGCCCTCTCCCATGTGCTCTTACGTTCTCAGATGCTTGGCAAACACGGGGCTGTGCCAGCTCTGTGGCAATGATCTTCACGTGTGGCTGCAGGGCTTCCCGGGGGCAGCCTTGAATGGCAGACGCCAGCACTAAGAGGCTGGAGGGGGAGGGCGACTTCTTCAGTGTCGCCAAGATCAACCTCAGGAACACCTCCGGGCTGACGAACGTCCCGATCAGCTCTGCAGATCTCGTGCACTGCGAGATGGAAATGTGAGAAAGCAGAGGGTCTGAGAACACTGCCCGCTTCATGCCCCTTGGGCCTGGCCTGGCAGGGGTGCCTGCCCACCAGAGACAGCCTGAGTCAGAAATCGTGTTCTCTCGAACACTCAGCATGCTCATCCTGTGTCCCTCAGAACTCCCATGGGAGAAGGCCCCAGGCCAGTGCATAGGACACACGGTTCAAGGCAGTGAGAGCCGCGTCCCAGCAGCTGGGCTCCCTCCATGTGACCATCCGATACCAGTGACCTAAATGTCTTATTAACAAACAGATAAACACAGACTAGCACCTCCGCGCCCTGGAAACCTGCTCGGCAATGAAAAGGAACAATTACTAATCCACGAGACAACTCGGGCTGGTCTCAGGGCATTGTGATGAGCGACAAAAGCCAGTCCCCAAGGCCACACACTGCATAGAGATGAGATTAGATCAGTGGCAGCCAGGAAGGGGTGAGTAGAAAGGGCTGCAGAGGAGCTCTGTGGTGGGGCCAGGCACCTGCGTGGGCCAGCAGCAGGCACCAGTGGGCTCCTGGCTTTGATAGTATGTGACAGTCATGCAGATGGAGACCCTGGGCAGGGGGGAAGGGCACAAGGACCTCTCTGTACTTGCTGTCCAATTACCTGGGAATCTGTAACTATTTCAAAATAGAAAGCTAAACAAAAAACTAAAAGAACCCCAAAAAACAAAATAAAAAAAATGAGAACTCACCCTGCCTACCTGCTGCCCCTGACCCCCAACTCCTACTTGCTGGAGCCCCTGCGTGTGCAGAGCAGATGACACCAGCAGGAGTGGCCGGGCTGGATCCTGACCACCCCGGCCTGGCTCTGAGGGTTCCTGTGGCCCTGTGGTCCCAGCCAGGTTTCTCCTCCTCCTTGTCTCTCCACCTCTCCCCTTCTCTGCCCTTCCACGCCACTGTGACTTGTTCCAGCTCTGGGTCCACAGAGCTGGGCCTGGTGAGGGAGGCAGAGGTGGGAATGTGACATGCTCTACAGCTGAAGTCACTGGAACCCAGGAGGCCACACGCCCCTCAACAGGATGAAGAAAGAGGAAGGGCCAGTGTCTTCAGGTGAGCACAGAAAGCTTGAAACGCCAGGTGGGTCCCAGCCCCCATTCCCTCGAGTCTCACCCAGTGGAAGAGGGAAAAGGGATCAGATCCCAACGTGAACCAACCTACAGCAAAAAGTCCCAGGAAACTGGACCGGGTGTTGTACACATGTGGGAACCTTCAGTCACCTAGCAACTTGTGGCCGTGGCCCTGCACCCACGTGAGAAAGGAAAGGCCTTTGACACTCAGGCAGAATCAGTCAAGGGCTTGATCTGCTTCCAAGGCCCCACTGTGACCCAGGACGGGACGGCACAGCAATAATAATGGGTGAAGCTGAGACAGCTCCAGGGCTCTCTCTGTTTTCATGTGGGTGAGGATTTCCATATAGAAAGTAAAAACCACAACACTGAAGTGACAACACCAACCCTCTGTCAGGAAGGGCCTGGGAGGCTGAGGCCAGGCAGCCTGTCCCCTGTGAGGGCCCCAGCCCACCCACAACAGGGCCCATGCAGAGACCAGCCTCCCTCCTGCCCACCTTGACCATGGCCCCGAGCACAGGCTGACTTGTGCACAGGCGCTGGTTCAAACAGCAGCAGCTGCAGCCATCAGGAACTGTGCTGAGGTGTGTCAAGTGTCTGGGGACAGTGGCTTTATTATTTGGTAGAGAAACGAATCCTTTTGAAAATTCAACTAAAACTATGGATCATTTCTCTAGAAAATTCTCCCAGAATTCTGGCTTGGTCATGGTGCTCACACAGTGGCAGGCGGCCTGCCTGCTGTGGTGTTTGTGTCTAATTCCGCTCACTGAGCCTCCAGAGGGGCCGTGCTGGGGCACCTGCTGCAGCTACCCTTAACTGGGTTCATCTAGAACATGCCCTCCATGGACCGGAGTCCTGCGGGGTACAGCACGTTCTCTCTCCAAGTCAGCCTGTGTGGCTGACATCCCCACCAGCCCTGGCCAACCTCACAGAACATCTGCTGATGCTAACCAGTCGTCCCGTCCTGTGTAAAATCAGATGGGAGGCTATAGAATAACGTAAAGCGGAATTCAAAAGTTTTGTATGGAAGGATATGGTTAACAAAAAGGAAAACTTGCACAAAGTTTGGCTGCTAGAGTGATAAACCTGATACCCAAAAAACAGAAGCTATATGCCACATGAAGGATTATATACAATTTTAAATGACAGTTTTTGAAAAGTAGAAAAAAACCAGACAATCCATACCATGTAAAGAATAGGCTTAAAATGGCTGTTTTCTAAAATGTGGAAATTGCAACATTTACTCTAAATCAGTAACGATGACTTAGAACAGTAAAAATCAAACTTATTAGCAAATGTTCCTGCACGATGGAATCTGAGATTTAAGACGAGAAGGGTAGTTTGGACTAAAACCTCCAGTGAAAGCTTTAGTGATTCCCCCAGCACCAGGATGTGCCCACAGGTGGTTCCTGTCTACACAGGGCACATGGTGGCCTCGACACGACAGTCACATGAGAAAAGTGTGGGCTGGACGTGAGGCTCCCTTGCTCTTATCCACAGGAGCGCAAGGGTGCTAATCACCATTCCAGCTGTCACCGGGCTGTGAAAAAGAGGAAGGCATCAGGGACACCACCCACTGGACACCTGGGGCTGCCAGAGCATCTGCCTGGGTCACCCAAAGTCCTCACAGGCCGGGAAGGGCCCAAACGCCCCACACAAGGAAGCTGAACTCGCAAGGTCTCCGTCTCTGTAGCAGCCCGGTCCTGGGACACGGCCACTGTGTCTGGTGAACGACAGGTTCACACGACACTCACACAGAATCACTCGCCCAACTGTGCCTGGAGACAAGCATGGAAGATTCACCTTCAACACACTGTCATGTACAGGAGAGAAACAGACTGGCAGTCACCCGGGTGGGTGATCTGGGGTTGAGGGGAGTGCCCTGCTTCTCAGCTGTGGTGGTGACACGACCTGTGTGCCTGTCCTCAGGACAGGCCTGCACACCCCCAACACGGACTGCACTAGCTCGAGTCAGGTCTCTGTGAACGTGACAAGAAAAAGGCAACTCACGCTGCTGACCACGGCCGCCTCCTCGTCTGCACAGGCCTGGAGCAACGTCCTCAGGACCACCTCAAGGTGCTGTGTGACGTGGTCCTCAGCGTGCAGCAGTAGCACCGGCAGCAGCTGCGCTGCCTTCACCCTGGTCGCCACCACCCAGTCGGAGATGTCTCGGCAGAGGGCCGGGAGGACCTTGGACAGGTTCCTGGACACGAGCTCCCGACAGCCCAGCACAGGACGGCTCTCTGAGGGATGAAAAAGATCAAAAAATAAAACGAGAAATTCACAAACAAAACCGCAACGACTCACAGGAAAAGTAATTTATTATAGACCTCATTTAAGGTGCACCTATCCGTTTGAGATCTTAAAAATCCAAAACAACTCTCAAGATAGAAATGAAGCCATGAAGTACCATAATTCTTTTAAATGTTTACAGCTCTACAGAGGTGTGAGTGATACACAGCAGACTACACAGAGCTGGTACGTTTGACACAGGGAGATGCCTGCACAAACACCATCACCCCAAGTTTGCTGGGCCTCTCTCACAAGGCCACCCACTCACTCTCACCCTCCGACGACCACGGACCTGCCTCTGTCGCCGCAGGTCAGGCTGCATCTCCTGGAATTTTATGTGAGTGGAGCCGTGTGGCAGACACTCCTTCTAGTCCAGCTTTTCACTGTGCACCATCATTCTGAGACCCATCCGTGTAATAGTGTGTTATAGCGTGCTATAGCGTGATTTCATTCCTCCTCATGCTGAGAAGTACTCTACAATGTGGATATGCCAGTTTACTTAGCCACTCATCTGCGATGAACGTTGGAGCCGTTTTCAGTTTGGGACTATTATAAACAATGCTGCTATGACCATTCAGTAAGAACTGAATGGGACAAAAGAGTCCCACTCACGCTGCCTGGGCAAGTCTCCAGCTATGAAAGGGCTGGACCAGACGCAGGTGTACACGTAACTTTTCCCAAGGCAGCTGCACCGCTCCACGCCCACCAGAAGTGGGTGAGAGTTCCAGTCTCTCCTGTCCTCACCAGCACTCGACACAGTCTTAAGTTTAACCCAGCCTGAGAAGGTACAGCGTATTTCCCTCTGGTGTTAACCTGCTTTGCCCAAATGACTAATGACAATGAGCACCTTTCCAGGTGCCTATTTGCTGTCTATGTCATCTTTCTTGAAGTGTCTTTTCAAATCTTTTCTCTGCCCGTTTAAAAAATTGAATTGTGTTCTTACTGAGTTTCAAGGGTTCCTCTGTACTTTGGAAACAAATCTTCACATGTATATACATATATATAATTTCCACATATCTTCTTTAGTCTTTGGTTTGTCTTTTCATTGCCATAACAATGTCTTTGGAAGAGCAAACATTTCTATTTTGATTAAGTCCCATTTATCACCTTACCTTTGTATGGAGTGTGCATTTAATGACGTTTATCTAAGAAAGCTTTGCCTACCCTGAAGTCACAAAGGTTTTATCCTAGTTTGACAGCTTTAGGTTTTACCTTTAGGTCTGGGATGCTTTTTGGGCTAATTTTTGCATATCATGAGGTATGGATCCAAGTTCACTTTTTGACATATGGATAACCCAATTATTACAGCATTGTTACTGAAAGACTATCCTCTCTCCACTAAATTGCCTTGGAACCTGCCAGAGGTCAGTTTTCCGTGTGTGTGGGTCGCTTCTGGACTCTCTTTTGTCCCACTCATCTGTCCTCCTGCCAATACCACACTTTGTCTCCATCACCATCACTACACAGTAAAGTCTCTACACCAGGGAGTGCCAGTCTCTCAACTCCGCTACGCAAAGTTACGGCTGCTCTAGGTCCTTTGCATTTCCATGTGAATTTTAGAATCAGTTTGTCAGTTTCTACAAAAAAGTCTTCAAGGATTTTGATTAAAAGATTTTTATATTAAAAATTCAAAACAAATCTAAAGATAGAAATGCAACTATGACATGTCAGAATTTAAAGGGTATGGGGCTGAGTGCAGGGGCTTATACCTATAATCCCAGCACTCTGGGATTAGGCAGGAGGGTCGTTTGAGGCCAGGAGTTTGAGACTGGACTGAGCAAGAGTGAGACCCCCGTCTGCACAAAAAAATAGAAAGAAAGTAGTTGGGCATGGTGGTGCACACCTGTAGTCCCAGCTACTCAGGAGGCTGAGGCAGGAGGATCACTTGAGCCCAGGAGTTTGGGGCTTCAGCGAGCTAGGCTGATGCCACGGCACTCCAACCCCTGCAATAGAGTAAGACTCTGTCTCAAAAAAAAAAAAGAAGAAAAAATGTAAAGGGTATATTTTAATAAAAAGCTTGTATCGGCTGGGCGTGGTGGCTCACATCTGTAATCCTAGCACTCTGGGAGGCCGAGGTGGGTGGATAGCTCAAGGTCAGGAGTTTGAGACCAGCCTGAGCAAGAGCGAGACCCCGTCTCTACTATAAATAGAAAGAAATTAACTGGACAACTAAAAATATATAGAAAAAATTAGCTGGGCATGGTGGTGCATGCCTGTAGTCCCAGCTACTTGGGAGGCTGAGGTAGAAGGATCACTTGAGCCCAGGAGTTTGAGGCTGCTGTGAGCTAGGCTCATGCCACGGCACTCTATAGCCCGGGCAACAGAGTGAGACTCTGTCTCAGAAAAAAAAAAAAAAAAAAAAAAAGCTTGTATCATGAGACCCCATTTACAACCTATTCATTACTTTTCTGTTTTTATGCTATATTTGAGAATGAGTTCCAAACGATTCAAATTCTCTTGGCTATTTAAGAGCTTGTTATGATTTTGTAAAAAACAAACAAAAAGCCCAAGTGTAAATACAACTTTTCTTCCTGATGGATGACACAACCACCACAGAAAGTTTGTGAAACAAGGGAAACAAGCAATCAGGAGTGGCTGGGGTGGGACCTGCTATTAGTGCAACAAACCAGCTCCACAGACACGTGGGAATACAGGGATGTTCTCAGAGAAATACTGGACTGTATTGGTACAGTTATGTATCACTTCATGGTGGGACACATGACAGAAATTCATTGTTAGGTGACTCTGCCCTTGTGTGGACACTCTCAAGTACACACCCAGGCCGTGTGGTCTAGCCTACTGCACACCCAGGCTGGGTGGGCTAGCCTACCGCTCCCAGGCTACACACCTATGCAGCATGTTACTGAGCACTGTAGGCAGTTTTAAGAGAGTGGTAAGTATTTACATATCTAAATACAGAAAACCTACAGTAAAAACACAGTACAATAATCATGTGGGACTACTGTCATATTACGTGGTCTGCAGTTGACTGACACACGGTTATGCAGCAGGTGACTTATGTGGTTCTGAAGATGTTTTTCTGTACATAATAAAGCAGACATAATATCCTTCTAGAACAAGGGTCAGCACACTGTGGCTCACAAGTCGAATCTGACCTTGCTGACTATCTTTATAAATAAAGTCCTACTGGGACACAGCCTCACTCACTGACCACTGTCCCATAGCTGCGTTTACATGGTGACGGCAGAGAGGAACAGTTGTGACAGACACTACGCAGCCTGCAAAACTAAAACACTATCTGGCCTTTTACAGAAAAAGGTTTGCCAACTCTTATTCTACATTCTAGAATTGCACTTTCCAGTACAGTGGCTGCTAGAACATATGGCTCTTTAAATTTAAGTTCATTAAATTTAAATGCAATGGACCGTTCTGTTCCTTAGCGGTACTGGCCACATTTCAAGTGCTCGAGAACCATATTACATTAGCCAGTGGCTACTGTACAGCACAGACAGAGAGTGTCTGTTACCGCAGGATGTCCTGCTGGCCAGACATGCCCTAGAAAACTGGAGAAGACTCTAGAGGCTGACTTTAGCCACATGGAATAGAACATTGGAACTTACTAACCCAACTGTCTCCAACTTTCTTATAACTAACACTATGATGGACATCTTTGTATGTAACTATTTTTATACATCTCTGATTGCGTAACTTGGATAATCCTAGGATAAACCACTGGGCCACCGAGCATTGGCATCTAGTGTCCTGAAACGCACCATGGAGCTGCTCCATGGGAAGCCTGCACCCATCGATGCTCTGACATGTGGGCATGAGCTCAGAACTATTTTTTAAACGTGGTTTTTATTCTGTTTGTTTTGACTTTTTCCCCAGTAGCGGAGACAGGTAGTTGTGACATCTGCGAGTGCACAACTGCATTTACCAGCCCACCTGCTGCTGCAGTAGGCAGGTGCTGCGACTGTGCTCACACACGACTGCGCTCACATGGGCGGGCAGAGCCACGGGACTGACTCCTAATCCCACAGAATTTCTGGGTCAAAGTACATATGTATGTTTCTTTACCTATGTTGTTAGCATTTTCAAGCATTATTTGCCCGACAGGTCCAAAACTGTGCTTTGAAACAAAAAGGGTGTGCTGAACACCAGGCTGAAATCAACCGCCTGGGTAACAGGATGAATTCAAACAACTGGTACCTGAAAGCTTCCAAAGTAGCAATTTCCAAAATTACCAGACTGATAGAATTCAACCTTCTCTCTTTCTGTGTCCCCAAAGTGGTTTCCTCCAGAATGTATACACAAAGTAAAGAGAACTGAGGCATAAACAATCTTATCTCGTACTGAAAATCATCCTAATCCACTGATGAGGACAAGTGAGAGGGTGTGGGGCAAAGATGCTTCCCCCAAGAAGGATCTGGCCTCTCCCCTCCCGCAGCTCCTGTTTCCCAGACCTAGTCAGACTGGCCGCTCCTGGAACCCTGCTGTTGAAGTCTCGTCTTCCCCTGGGAAGGCCTCACCTGTCCTGCTGACTAAAGCCCACGCGCTGCTCAGGTGCAGAAGCAGGATAGGGGTTCAACTCCCTTTCTGTGGGGACGTCCTCAATAAATATTCACCAAACGCAGACTTAAAATTGATCCTGGCCTCAGCAAGGTTCTTAACAGGGCTTGACTGAAGTGTCATTTACATGTCATGGAACTTGCACATCCCAAGTGTGTGAGTGGTGGGGAATTCACGCAGCTGTGCAGTCATGGCCACAGCCCAGTTCAGGTCCCTGCTGTCACCCTGACACATCCTCTAGTGCCACGTGCAGTCAGTCCTGGCTCCCACACCTGGCCTTAGGGAACCAGTAATCTGTTTTCTTGAGCCTGTAGCTTTGTCTTTTCTAGAAATTCCATATAAACGGGCTTCTTTCACTTAGCTTGTTTTTGAGATCCACCTACGTTGCTGCATTCATTGCTCTGGGTTGCCGGATGACATTCTACTGTCTGGAAGCACCTTACTTTGTTCACTCAGTCATCAGATAGGGTGAGTTGTTTCCTCTTTGGGGCTCCTATAAATAGCTCTGCTGTAAACATTCACACATGAATCTCGGTGGACATAGTTTGCTTTCTGTTAAGTATGAATCTGGGGTGGGATGGCTGGATCACACAGCAAGTGTGTGTTTAACATTTTAAGAAGTTGCCAACTATTCCAAATTGGCTGCACCATCTTGCCCTTCCAAGAGCAATGCATGAGGGCTCTAATTTCTCCAAATCCAAATTCCTTTCCATTGGATTACTTATGTTTTGATTTATGAACCAGAACGTGAGGCGGTTGCTTCAGCAGATCCATCACGCGGCCCTGGCAGCAGCAAACACTGAGAAGTGCCCTGAGGCTGGAGGCCATTATTAACTCAAGTCCAGAGTCCAGAACTGCCAGGTCAGGTGTCCAGAGAGCTCAGCAACTCTCTATTCATCTTCTCTTTGAAAACATAATTGCAGCACTTTAGCAAGAAAAAAGCATGAACAGACAATTTAAGTGGAGCAGAGACACAAGGCCCACAGGCTCAGCCCTGGGAGGACCTGCCTGTCAGCCCCAGTGACAAGACTTATCAGAGAAAATGAAAATATTGGCAAAGCCAACTTATTTAACTTAGCTAAACTTTGCTAAAAGCCACTGCAGAGGTGAGGACGCACTGTGACAAACCCAGTGCTGTGTAACAGAGGGGATAGACGCCATTTCCAAAGAGTGGGATTTGGGAAGATGATGAGGACAGATTTAAAGCCAGTGGAAGGGTCGAAGTTCATAGTTTCCAGACATAGGCCGGGTAGGAGGGGTCTACGACCTCGAGGTCTGAGGATCAAAGCTCAGCCCCAGCCCAAGCTGAGGTGAGGGCTTTCCTTTTCCTCAGTTGCTGCTGACTCTCACCCCACAGCCCTGCCCAGTGGCAGGAGGACGTCTGCGGGGGACTCTTGGCAATCAGGAGGCTTCTCCCACCAACGTCCTGACCGGCTGCGCAAGCACGTGGGCTCTGCCTTCTGCTCTGGATCAGACATTAAGAAGCTATTATTTATTCTCCCACCGCTGGTAACTTTCCCAGCAAGAAAGACTAGGATACTTGAGAATTAATAATTAAAACAAACCTGGCACACAGTGCAGATCAATGCAACCACAGAGAAATGACTACGTTCTGATAACGCTCTCGTGTGTTCTGCAGGGCGATGTGGATCTTACTACAGAATTATAGGGCCATCTGTCACACAGGCAAAGTGCTTAGGTATTCATCACACAGAAGGCCCAATTAGGGTGATGGGACAGGCTCTGAGGGTCTGTGGTTCAAGAAGTGTCCATGGCCTTTAGCAGCCACAACCCCTCGTAGCCCCTCTTCCTCCGCCATCAGCGGTGGATGAGGACCTGCCCTCCTAAGGCTCGCACCGACGGGAGACACTGGCACACACAGCATTCTGAATGCACATTTCCGCTTTCCACCATAGCGTGGGTACCTGGGGACCCGCTAGGTATTCCAGGTGCTTCGGTCCACCTGTGTCTATACCTCATGCTATTGCTACCACACAGCTTCCTTCCAACCCTAAAACCACTTCTGCTAAGCAGCTTCATTACAGATCTGCTCTGGCACCTAAGTTGGTGCTGAGCACCCCAAATCTGCCACCAAGTGGCAGGAGACCTGGTCTGGAAGCGGAGGTCAGGGCCCTCCTGCCCTGCTTGTGTGTTAAACACAACTCTCCCTGCCTCTCAGATCAAGGAGCAGTCAGTGGAAAGTTGGGTCAGGAGCAGATGTAACATTAAATCACCTTATTTTCTGCACAATTAGACTAAGTGTAATTTAATTGCAGGCAGAACAAGAACTCATTGATTTCTTAATTTGTTTATCCAGGTCTGATGGCAGGAGGCCCCTCTGCCATGTTTACAAAACATCGAGAGCAGACAGCAGCGACAATGGAGTCCTGTGGCAGGTTCTGAGGTGTCCAGGGAAGTGACTGGAGGAAACGGAGACCCGATGGAGAGGGTGAGGCCAGTGGGGTAGGGTCAGTCCAGGTGCAGACACCGACCCATTGACTGGCAGACACCACCCAGCCACTGAGCCTCTCAGTCCTCAGCTCCTTATTTGTACGAGGACAACGACATCCATTCAGTGTTAAATGAGGTATTCCCTGCACCCTCTAAATGACAAAGGCTCTTCTTGTTTTCCTAGTTACGAAGATTCCTTCTTCCTCAATATGGGAAGCTAATTGGAGTGGGTCGTCTCCATGCAGTGGGATCTTGCTGGTTCCAAACAACACAAACCAAGTTTTCCGGTCTGTTTCTCCCTTTGTTCTCTGCACAATTTAACATTTCTGACAACTTCCACTCAAGTGTTGCATCTTTCTAAACATGTGGGTGAAACCACAAGCAAAGTGGAGCAGGTATGAGTGCTCAGGCAGAACGTGGAAACACAGAAGGCTTTATGTGGAAGGTGATCTGCATTGCAATGCTATGTATTCCTAGGGAACTCTACTTATTTCTAAAATAGATTTTTAAAAAGCCAACTCTATTCTCCTGTGTTAAAAGATCTGGCAAGCCATTCACCATTACGAAGAGGCGCTTCCTTTGCACTCAGGCGTTGCCAAGGAAAACAATCTTAGGAGAGAGATAATTTCAAAGTAGAAAGGACTCCGGAAGCCACTGTCACCAGGCAATCTGCTGCTGGCGGTTTGCAGCTCGACTGTCAGATGCATGTCAAGCATGAACTTGTGCTTCTGCGAGAGAAGGGCGCTTTGTTCAGGTAAGTAACTGACTTGAAGTCAACAAATGAAGCCCTTCCAATCTTCCTAGCACGTAGCTTGGTTTTCAAAGTGTAGATTTTTTTCAGTGTTGTAACAGGAAACTTATGTCATGTCTATAAAGCTGATGACAAACTATGTGCTGTCAATTATGTTGCTATGTAACGCACACCTTATTTTCTTAGGAAAAAGAGGAAAGTTGGGCTCTGGTTAAACTTCTGATTCAGGTCTAGCTTACCTGCATTCTTTATTTGATACGCCACTACACCTGTGCATGGTGTATGTTAGCAGTGATCTATAAATGTCACCCAATTCTGTCCGTTTACACTCTCCGCAGTCCAACCACACAATCACACTGTCTGTTCTTGCCGGCAAGAGGCACATCACCTGCTTATTCGCTCACCTCTCAGGGAGCCACTCTATGCCTGGCTCACCTGCCTGGTGCTGGGACATAGCAGTGGACAAGACTGTCCTTTGGGAGTGAGAGAGCGAGAACACCAGTCAGTAAGAAACAGCACGACACTTGCCGGGACACAGGGCGCAGGTGGGAGCTCAGCTGCTGGAACTGGCTCAGAGGAGGTGGGGAAGAGACCTGGGTCCCAGGTGGGCAGAAGCAGGAGAACTCAAAGGTAGCCCTGCCAGAGACTGAAAGCACAGACCCGACCCAGGCCTGCATCAAGAGCACCTGAAGAACTCTCAGAGCTCTGAGATATGAAAACAAGGAGCCCAACAGGCAAAAGATCTGAACCAACACTTAACCAAAGACATAGGGACAGGTACCTGAAATGAGTACATGAAAAGATCTCAGAACCAGTGTCATCAGGGAATTGCAAATTAAATCCACCACATACTAATTAGAAAGGCTAAAAACCACCGTCCCCTACCACACCAGGTGCAGGCCAGAATGCATGGCAACTGGAAATCTCCCTGTGCTGTTGGGAATGGAAAGTGGCACAGGGTGTGTGAGGAACAGCACAGTGTGCAACAAGTTAAACAGCTACCATGCGACCCAGCAATCCCACTCCCAAGCATTCATCCAAGAGAATAAAAACATAAATTCACACAAAAACCTGTATGCAAATGCTTACGTCAGCTTTATTGGTCATCACCTCAAACTAGAAACCATCCAGATGTCCTTTGGCTGGTGACTAGATCAACTGTGGTCCCCCGAGGGACAGAACACTACTCACACTAGACAGGAAGGCACTGTGGCTGCCAACACCACTGCAAGTCGAACCTCCAGTGTATCTCACTGATGTAAGGGCCACGTTCAGTACAAGTTCCTTCACGCCATGTCCCAGGAAGGGAACTAGAGGGACGGAAGGCAGAGCGGCGGGGGCCAGTGCTGGAGGGAAGTTCTGGGGGATGGATGTGCCCCACGTCTGCACAGCAAAGGTGGTGTTCATCAAGTCTGGCGGGTGTGGGGTGCAGCCACCTAGGGAAAGGGACATCACAGATCCCAGGCAAGGGGCATGGAGAGGGTGTGGGAGGAGTGAAGTTTTGGGGAAGAAACTGACATTATCTGACATTTGAAACACTGTAAAAAAAAAATCTGAAAAATTCTATTTAAAATTCAAAAATATAAACTGAAGAAAAGTAATTTTAGAGGAAAATGCCAAAAGTTTAATAAAATATGGTGATTATGCCACTGAATTTGGTTGTGATTCAATTCTACATTTATCGTGCTCTGATTGAAACAAAAACTCTGTGCATAACATTCTCCAAGCCTCCAAACGAATACTAACTAGTTTTTTATATTATGCCAGAAACATCTATTTCTAAGTCAGGCAGCACCCGAAGTGCTTGTCTCCCCGCCCCCCCCCAGCCCCTCCCCTGGTGCCTGCGCAGCCAGCGGGGCAGGCAGGAAGCACGTGTCAGCGCAGCCTGGCTCTGCCTGCTCATTTACCACATCCCAAGGGTTGTATCTCCCAAAACAGTCCCCGTCTCCCATCCCTCCTTCCCTCTACAGAGGGATCTGTTAGGTGACCCAATGCCTGCTGGCAAGGACAAGAATTTTCCTACATCACAAAGACAACCCTTTCTGCCCCATCCATACTTGATGAACTTTCTGTTGACTATGTGGGGTGAACAACAGTGAGTGTGTAAGAACATCTGACACACAGCTCAGGTCCTGCATAGAAGCTGTTAGGCAGACACACTGGACCTCACGTCTAAGAATTATCACCTAAACAATGACCAAAACCCAGGTGGAATCTGCCACAAACTCAACATCACACCAGACACAGGATGCGGGAGGCTGCCTTAGTGTCACACGTCACAGCTCACAACAGTCCCCGCTGGCACAAAGACCTGCCCCTAGAGAGGTGATGTCAGAGGTTTTGAGACTGTAAGTCTCTCACAGGTATATGATACAGTTGCATTTTTCCCTACTTTTTGTTCTTGTCAGTGTGTATCTATTATTTAGCTTTAAGAAAACACCCTGCAGACAGACGGAAGGGATGAAAGCACGTCATGGTACACCCTGTGGGAGTGAAGAGTCTCCCACAGACTCATTAACAAGGGTGAGAATTGCCTGGGCCTGGCCAGGAAGCAAACGGGATAGGGAGGCTGTGCTCCAGGAGACCCTGCTCCAAGTGTGGAAATGCCGTGGAAATAAAAGGCTCCGTCTCACTTGTGACCTATGTGCTTAGTTCTTTTTTGGTAAAATGACAAGCACCGTCACTGTGCCTGTTTCCGAAACTTCCACCACCATGGTGGAGCTGCCTAGGATTCTAGCACGTGCTCAGCACATCCTTGCAGACACTCTGAAGGGAACAAGGCGGGCCTTCCAGAGGTGCATCTGGATGCTTCTGGAAGCCCACTCGCCTCTTTAAAATAAAGCTCAGAAGAGAGAGGAGACCACGAGGAGGACGCTAAGGACAGAGGCATGTCGCCTGCTCAGGACACGGGGCAGCACTGGCTCCTGCAGGCAGGCAGGACTTCCAGCCCAGCGGGGGGCACAAGGGACAACTGCTGCCTTCCCGGAGAGCAGCTGCCTGGACAGACAGAATTGCAGGCGCCGAAGCCTCCCTCAGCGCCCAGATATGCCTTTCCTGCTTGCACAGGGAGCTGCCTCCCAGCCCTTCCCTTCCCTTCAGGTGCCACTCACCATGCAGAGGGTAATGGGCTGGGGGCGGCGAGGCGAAGTCCAGTTTGTCCTTCAGGTCGTCCTCGTTCTCCCGCTGCCACTGCAGGCCGACCTTCTCCCAGAGGCTGGCGGCCAGCTCCCTGCAGCAGACAGACAGATGCAACCTGTAGTGCAGCTGGCACACTGCGGGAAGTGCTCTAGGAGCCCCTGCAGATGTTGGGGGACCCAGCAAACTGCTCCTCACTGAGCCAGGGTGTGGGGTTGCGTAAGCAGACTCCACTGGGCACACGAGTGGGGCATTTCCCCCATCCCCAAGGAGACCAGAAATTCTGTTCATCACTTTCCTGACAGCACTAAAAGGTGACTGCTTGATTCCTCTCCATGGGCCCAAGCAAAGAATTAAAAAGATACAAAATAATATTTTAAAAATCACAGAGACCTTTTGTGTGGCCACAATCTTGTAACACACAGATGGAGGGACAAGGGCAGGAATCTGTGACAGATTCTTAGTGAAGAGAAATAACCACTGTCACAAATGACAATTTAGGGATACAAGTCCCTGATAAACCACTGCTGCTGACTGAAGACACAGCTCTGTCCAGAGGCCGCAGGGTGTAAGCGGCCACAGACTCTAGGCCTCTGAGCACAAAGGGCCAAGGACCCACGCAGAACCACAGCCACTCACCTGATGTCAGGCATCTCGTCCTCAAAGCTGCTCAGCAACAAGGGAATGAGCTTGTGAAAGAAGGAGTAGCGGTCCCGCAGCTCCAGCAGCCAGCCCCCCACCACGGAGGTCACCGCCTGGCGGACCTACGTGCAAAAGAAAAGAGAAAGGCTTCGTGCTGGGCGAAGAATGCATCTGGCAGCTCCGAGTCTTGCCCCGTGCACGTTGTCCTAAAATAAATGCATGGTCAGGGGTCCTGGGCCAGCCTCCAAGCTGAGGTCCCAGGGCTGGGACCCTCCCCTCCGGCAGCCCCACCAGTGCACCTCTGGCCAGGCCTGCAGAGATGACACTGCTGAGTCTGGTCAGGTCACACACGTCCCCTTGGCTCTGGCCTGGTCCTGTGTCGGCAAGAGCAGGATCCTCGGCCACTGCCTCAGTGATGAGGCATGTTTACAAAGTCTTCTGTGTGAAAACCTCCTGGCTAGGCTGGGAACCATCTCAACTTGGGTGTTTGAACAAGCTGTTGGCTACCAAGAAGTGCCTGCATAGAAGCCATACCTCAAGGGCCTCGGGTCCCAGAGCCCAGGAACGCTGGAGGAAGCCACCAGGACCCCCAAGTCCTACTGTGTGGTCTGAGAAATTACATGCAGGCCTCTACCTATGACTTGCCACAAGGGGAAGAAACCAGCTTAAAAACACACCAGGTATCTGATCAAAGCCGGAGAAGAACCCAGCCCCAACCTGGTCTCAGCCCTGTAGCACCACAGGACTGCCCCACCCAGAGCAAGCGGCCAGGGGAGCAGGAGGGGAATGTGCTTCCTAGCATTTCAGGGTGAGGTGGCTCCACCTGGCTGTGAGCCGCTCACGACACTAGAGGCAGCTCCCAGATGAAGGGGTTTGCACATCGGCAGTGTCCACTTGTGTTTATTCACCTGGACTCGGAGAGGGCTTCTTCTGATTTAAAAATGAGAAGGACTAACAGGAAGTGGCACCAGGTCCCGCCACAGAACAAGGAATGAGCAAGTGAGTGAGGGGAGAGGGCCTGGCACTACAGGGCACGACACCCTGCGCTCCCACACGCCAGTGCCTCCCACACGCTGACAGGCACTTGGGCCGCTGAAGGACACAGAATGCTCTGTGCACTTTTTTACAACTTCTTGTGAGTCAAACTATTTTAAATAAAAAGTTATTTTAAAAGGCCAAGGTGGTTATTATTAACTGGCATGAGAGTCTTATGAACAACCAAAATACAAATAGAAATCTGGGAAAAGAGATTCTCCCAAGCACTTGAGAACACACATGACTAGAGGTCCAAGGACCTAGACGGCCACAGTTTACCATAACTAGATGGCATCCATGCAGACGTACTCACTGCAATGCTACCTGAGAAAGGCAAAGTCCAAGCTCAGCCGCCTCACGTGCTGACAGTTCTACAAGCTATGCTGGTCAAAGGCCAGGCACCAAAACCACCCACGCTGTAACCCAACCTGGTGCCAGAGCATCCGCAAGAGTGAGTGGGGCCTTCTCCAAGGCCAGGACAGCAAGTCCTGAGCACACTCTGGAGTACTTTGAACAAAAGCTTGCCGGAGGCTGGCCACTGGCAAGCAGCGTGAACTTGCTGAACAGGCCTCCCTGCTGTTTCCTCCCCTCCAGCCTGTCCCACCAGTGCATCTGGGTGTCTGGAAGCCCCTACTAAGGACAGACACTCATTCTCCAGCTAACATCTCAGGCCTCTATTACAGAAGGAGGTTTCAGCCACCTCACTTCACAACAAGGACAGCTGCAGGGCCAGGCTTTGGGCCCACGCCCATGTCTCACCCACTGCCCCTTTTCTGATGGCCTCTAGTTAGCATCACAAGAAACACGCAAATTCCAGTTAGTGTGAGACAAACCATCCCTTTTCTTCCAGCTCAAAGATAGCACTGGATATTGAGCTGACATGGTTTAAGTGCAAAATAGTGTTTTTTTTTTTTTTTTTTGAGACAGGGTCTTGCTCTGTCACCCTGGGTAGAGTGCCGTGGCATCATCACAGCTCACTGCAACCTCCAACTCCTGGGCTCAAGTACTCTGGCCTCAGCCTCCCAGAGTGCCAGGATTACAGGAGTGAGCCACCAAGCCATTTTCTTAAAAAAAGCAACATAAAAGCAACATGGATTAGAAATTACTACTTACTGCTGGTCAGGTTTGTGGGCTCGGGTTTGCTGGGCTGGAGGACTCTGCACGCAGTACAATCTACTGAGCCAGATAGACGCACGCAACCAAAGGGAAAAACTGCATTTAAAACAGCCTGTGGGCCAGGCTCGGTGGCTCATGCCTGTAATCCTAGCACTCTGGGAGGCCAAGGTGGGAGGATCGCTCAAGGTCAGGAGTTGGAAACCAGCCTAAGCAAGAGGGAGACCTTGTCTCTACTAATAATAGAAAAAAATTAATTGGCCAACTAAAAAAAAATATACATATATATAAAAAAAATTAGCCGGGCATGGTGGTACATGCCTATAGTCCCAGCTACTCGGGAGGCTGAGGCAGAAGGATTGCTTGAGCCCAGGAGTTTGAGGTTGCTGTGAGCTAGGCTGATGCCACAGCACTCTAGCCCGGGCAATACAGTGAGACTCTGTCTCAAAATAAAATAATATAAAAATAAAACAGCCTGTGAATATGAAGAATAATCTTCCACTCTCCCTTAACTTGGAACTTTTCAGTTCAACTTTTGGAAATTGAGAATTAAGGTATCTAGTTCTTCATGACGCAGCTACTTATCCTCACATCTTGGCTCTCAGCAGATGCCGACCGCACTCATTACTGATGCCCTTTATTCCACAAAGAACCAAAAGCAGCCACTAAGCTCGGTCCTTTGGAGGAGAAACCATTGTTTTCATATCTACTCCCTTAAGCTTCAGCATTTCACGTATTTTAGGGTTTTTTGGGGGAAGGGAGGGAAAGCTTTTTATCTCCCACCTGACATGTTTGAATAACCTGCAAGACACTTCAATAGTACCTTACAAATAGCTAGAGATGGTTACAGTATTTACAGGTAGCTGTGGATGTCGTAGTATGTACACACAGCTGTGGATACTGAGTTATACTGTTTGTATTGAGAGCTAGCTGTCAATACAGTTATGGCATTTACAGATAGTTACTGACACAGAGAGCTCTCCAGACAGTCATTACACTTTCCGAGGAATAACGCTTGGCCTACGACACAAAGAAACCACTTTCCTTGTCAGCCATGACCTACCTCAGGTTACACAAGGCCAGAAAGTACCCTGGCCACTGCCGCACTGTCGCTTCTCACTGGGGTCTGTTCTTGCCTGTCTTTCCTGAAGTTGCCCTCTGCAGCCCAGCCTTGAGCTAGTGGTGGAAGCCTTGTCACACCAGCAGGCAGTGTGAGTGCTGGTCAGTACCCACTGCCTCCTCCCTAGACAGAGCACCTGTTTCAGGGTTCCCTCCATGATGCCCTGTGGGGACTCTGCCTCGGCTCCCGGGGAGGCCCACTAGCACACACAGTCAAATTCTGTTTCAGCTGGCACCAGGAGGCTCCTGGCAGAGGACCCGTCTCTGGGCAGCCCCCGTTGCACCTGGAGGGCAGGCCTGGGAACGAAGCACAGCAGTGGAGGCAGAGCAGGCGTCCCCAGCAGGTGCCGTGCCACACCTGGAGCCGGCCCCCGGGGCAGGTAACTGAGTGGGACTACTGTGCTGGCCCTGAAAGCCCTGAGTGATACCTTCAACCTCGTTCACACTATTTTCTTACAAGAAATCCACCTCCAGCCCCAGCTATGAGGTCAAGGCAAGTCAATCACTTCCTCTAGTTCCTCAGCATGGAGTGGAGAGGAAACTGTTCTTATCGTGGCCCAAGCTTTCTTCCTTTTAACGTTCCTATATAATTGGGAACATCGCTAAACACTAGGGAAATGCAAACCCAACCCACACTGAGACACCACCTCACACCTTCGAGGATGGCTGTAACAACAAATGAAAGTGACAGGCACTGGCAGGACATGGTGACTCAGACCCCAGCAGGTTGCTGGTGGAAGTAAAACAGTGGCCGCCAGGGAAAACACTTTGTGGCTCCTCAAGAAGCTGAACATGGAGTCACCACATGACCCAGCAATTCCACTCCCAGGCAAACACCCAAAGAAGTGAAAGCAGGAACTCAAACACAGACTTGGACACATCTGTTCACAGCAGCATTGTTCACAGTAGCCAAAAGGTGGAAACGACCCAGTGTCCACCCACAGGTGAATGGATAAACATGGGGTATCCACGTACAAGAGAATCCTACAGCCACAAAAAGGAACAAAATCTGCTATCTGCTACAAGGTGGACAAACACTGGACACACTGTGCAAAGTGAAAGAAGCCAGATACAAAAGATCACACGCTGTACAATTACACTTACGTGAAATACCTAGAATACACAAATTCAGAGACAGATGACAGGTCACGCATCCTTAGTGACCTGGGGGCAACTGCTCCCCCATGGTCACAGCTTGTGAAGTTTCAGCACCGCATGCGGCTTTAGATATGAGACACCTCCTCCAAGCCAGATTCTGCCAGCAGCAAAGCCAGTGTTCTGACGTCTGTCTGTCAGACTCCAGCCTGTCTGTCCCTATGCGGGCTCCAAAGCCCAGCAACGTGAAGTGTCTGTGCCCAGCCCCCCTGGCCCCTCTAATACCAGGTCCAGCAACCACTGCCTTTTCAGCAAACTCGCCTTGACCAATGGGCACGTTAAAGATACTTTTGCAAACTGATAAGTACACATGGTTTAGTTTTTTTTTCCTTCTAAGATACCATAATTACAGAAATAATCCTTTCCTGCATTCCTTGGAATTGAGAATAACAAACGTTTTAAAACAACTCAGCTCCCTCATAGCTTTTCAAAGATGTGAAACAGGAACATCTTGTGACTGAGAATGAGGAAAGGACATTTGGTACATGTAACATCTTGAAAAAGAAAAAGCAAGTGCGTTAGTTAAAAATAGTAGGTCGGCATGCTTCTGGTGGAGACAGGAACAGACTGTCCAGCAGAGAAAGGCTCGTTACCTGTGGGACGTCGTCAAAGAGCCGCTGAGCAAAGTGTGAGAGCACGTCATCCACAGATTTCCCATTGCCAAACTGGATCACAGTGCCTGTGGCCTCGATGGCAGCCACCCTGACCTTCCAGTGCTGGTGGGAGATGGTCTGCATGAGAGGGGCAATCAGAGACTCCGACTGCATGTGGAAGTGGTCTGTGGGACAGGGAAGACATTGATCACCAGTTTCTCCCACGTGCCTCACCCCAGGCCCAGCTCTGTGGGCTCCCAGGACTGGCCACCAGCACCCGTGACCTTCTCGCTCCCTTCCTCCCCCACCTGAGGCCCTTGTTGAGGACATGACCCAGGCTGCCAAGCAAAGCTTCAAGTCACCTGGCACAGGGAAAGGTTCAGGGATGGCACCTCTATGCCTCAAAGGCTTGGGGAGACAGACCAAAGGGAAAAGGCTGGGGACTTGTCCCCACTGCAGCTGAGGATGAGAGCTGTAGGGGGAGAGTCTGAGTCTGCTGAGAGTTACGGTGGGGGCCTGAAAGGGACAGTGGCCAAAGGAAAGAAGATGAGCCCAGGACACTGAGCATGTGCTCACTCCCAGATGCACCGGAAGCCAGACACCAGAACTCCTTCTGGAAATCAGACCAGTACCACTCTAAGCAATGTCACTCCACCTCCTATTTGTACAGTCCTCACAGGAAATCAGAACCAGAAGGGTCTCTGTGAGAGCCAGGCTGACTGTCTTGTTTTGGAGTTCTGGCCTCAGTGCTACACTACTTGGTACCCACCTATGAAACGGTTATTTCAATGATGCTTTGGTGAGTTCTTTAACCTCTCAAGTCCTCAGATATAGGCAGCTACTACTCAGTGTGATGGGGGCCAGAGGAGGTCTCCCACCCAGGAAAGAGAAGGGGCAGAGGGAGACGGGGAGGAGGAAACAGTCAAGCAGAGGAAACAGTCTTCCACTCTGCAAGGCATCGGTTAGCACCCACCACATGGCTGGGGCACATTCAGGCATAGTCCTGCCCGTACAGAACGTACAGTCCAGCAGACAGGGAACATGGAAGGCTGGCAGTACCCTCCTGCCCTGCCTAAGGAATGAGAAGTAGCCTAAGGGGACTGGTGCACAGGCCGGGGAAAGAGATGGATGAGGGTGACGACAAACGCATTAAATGTGTGGAGTTCCTAATGGCCATCTCCAGTCCAAGCCTTTTCCCCCAAACTCAACTGGAGTTCTCAACTATCTGAAATCGAAAATTAACGTAACCAAAATGGAAACCTTGATCTTACCCTAAGTGGGGTTCTTCCCTTGTCAGTCCACACCAGATCTTCTTCCTCACTCTTCACCCAGTTCAACTAGAGGTTGTGTCAGTCCTATCTTCAAAATGTTCCTAATCTGTCCATTTTCCTCCACCTCTATTAGCAGGCTTCCCCGCCCCATGTCCAAAATATGGATAAATAACAGCCCCAATGACTTCCACATTCCCTCTCTTGCCACCTCTGTAACCTATTCTCCACACAGCACCAGCGACCTTTTAAAACCCCAGACCTGAGTTCTCTTCTCAACACACTTCTGCATTTCCTGCTAAATCCAAACTTTACTATGGTGGCACTGCCCAATGCCCACCCAACAGCCTCTCCTTCCCTCCTTTCCTGCTCCTGTGATCTGACCAGCTTATTCCTCAAGGCGGGCTCCCTCCCATCCAGTGATTTTCAGCTGTTCCCTCCTCCTTGAAGCCTTCCTGCCAGCACTAAGAAGGTGCCTCTTATAGTTCCACATCCCAGCCTGAGAGCAGATAGAGACAACTGAGGCAAGACCTGCAGAAGTGGCCACTTAGGAAAAAGAAATGTCCTAGTCAGATGAGAGCTTTTAAAATGATGGCAATGGATTAAAGTGCAGGAGAGAAGAGACCTCCCTTGCTAAATGACAGCAGTAGAGGCCAGACGAGGGAAGAGAGGTCTGCTCGAGTACAGAAACAGGGATAAAAAGCACTGAATTGATTGGAGTGGAGTTTCTCAAAGCGTGATGGGTCGCCACAACCACCCGGATGAAAATCACCCCAGCGAGTGGCAGCTACCAGAGCACAACCCACCCAAACCAGTTCAAAAGAAGTTCCTGCGGTGTTTTCAGGAATCTGGACACGGGCAATGGTGGGGGTCGGGGAAGGGAGCACCAGCTCTTGCGCCGGGGCGAGGGAGATTGGGAGCGTGGGGGCGGCGGGCGCGGGCAGGGAGGTTGCAGACGCGGGCGGAGGGGCTGGGGGCGTGGGGCGCTCACCCGGCGTGGCGCGCGCCAGGGCGGCGGCGCATTGGCAGCTCTCGCGGCGCACGGCAGCGAAGGGGTCGAGCAGAGTGCAGCGCAGCACGCGTACCGCGTCGTCCAGGTAGGGCGCGAGCGCCGAGCCGCCCAGGCCCACGGCCAGGCCGAGCAGCTGCACGAGCGCCAGGCGCAGCTCCTCGCAAGCCTCGGGCGGCGGCCGGCGCGAAGGCTCAGGGCCGGCCAGACGCGCGGCGACCGCGGGCAGCAGGCGCGGCAGAGCGTCGTGGGGCCGCGCGGCGCGCCGCAGGCCCAGGCCTAACAGGTTCACGGCCAGCGCTCGGCAGCCCTCGGCCGGGTCGGCCAGGCAGCGCAGCAGGCGCGGCAGCAGCAGGCGCGCCCAAGGTCCCTGGAAGACAGCGGGGTCAGCGGCGGGTCCCGCTTCCTCCAGCGCGAGCCGCAGGGCCTCCAGCGCGCGCCGCCGGCCCGGCTTGCTGTCGGCCTCCAGCCCCGGCAGCAGGCGGCTCAGGGCGCGGATCAGCTCCGCCGCCTCGGCCGACTCGGCCGCCTCGGCCGGGCCCGCGGCCTCCGCCATCGCCGGCGCCGCCATCTTCCGCGTCTCCCGTCACCACGGGGAACCGGTGCTTTCGCGACGGCGCGGCGTGGTTTACGGCTGGACTTCCGGCACGCCGTCCGACTGTCGGCGGCGCGGCAGGACTTCCGGTCTCGAGGTTAGCGGAGGGGCCCCGGCCTGTTGCAGGGTGGCTACAGTGGCCGGGTTCCCGGAGCAGGGGGTGCCTTTCTCCGTGCCACTCGGCCGCTCCAGGACGAAGGGTCTGTTCCGCGCCTCGGATCCCGCTCGTGGTCGGGATCCCAGGCGGGACCCCGAGCCCACCGCCAGCCGGGCTGCCCGAGGCCTCGCCGCCTGGGACAGTTCCCTTAGTGAGTTTTTAAAAAGCACAACGCCCTTGATTTTAAGGACTGAACTTTATTTTGAATTTGACACTTTTTTGTTGTTGTTGCTGTTTGTTTTGCAAAACGGTGAGCCTTGTATTTTTCAAATGCCGTATGGGTAGCGTTGTGTAACCTTATTCACTCTTTCCTCCTGCAGACGTTCGTTTGACCAGGCACTGCCTGAGGCCGCTGCGCTCACAGATCCTGTGGTCTTGTAGGAGAGGATAAGCCCTTAATGGAAAAATCACATTAGTAAATGTTTAGCCACAGTGATCGTAAGAGTGAATATCAGAGGAGATTGATACAGACTTGTAAGGCTTCTGGTAGCAAGTGACAGCAGAATTGAAATATGAAGAACAAGTAGTAGTTAACCAGGTGAAATGGGAGGGGTGGAGACAGTTGCAGAGGGAGGGAACAGCGTGGGCAAAGGCCTTGCGGTGGGAGTCGTTATGGGCCCGTATGTTGATGTCCTAATCCCAGTACTTGGAATGTGAGTTTATTAGGAGACAGTGTCTTCGCAGATGTAACCAAATTAAGATAAGGACATTAAGGTGGGCGCTAACGGAATATGACTGCTGTTCTCATAAAAAGGAGGAATTTTAGAAACACAAGTGCACAGGGAGAATGCAATGTGAACATGACACGGCTGTCTACAAGCCAAGGACAGAGGCCTCAGGAGGAGCTAGCCCTACCCACATCCGATCTTGGACTTTTAGCCTCCAGAACTGTGAAAAGTAAATGTCTGTTGTTCAGGCCACCTATTCTGTGTTTGTTAGAACAGCCCTAGGAAAGGAACACAGGACACTACTCCAGAAAATAAAAGCTTCTTGTGGGGGAGCAGGTGGGGAGTGGTGAGATACGTGGGGCCAGACCACAGGGCCTTGGACTTAAAAGAATGGGCGCCTCAGGTTTTAAGGTGGGCACATTGGCAAGATCAGGTATTCACTTTTCATGGATACCTTTGGCCACTATTGAGTGATGAGTTGGGAGGGAGCCCCTTGGATGGCTATGGCAGCAGTCCAGATGAGAGATGGTGAGTACTTAGGTTAGGATGGTGAGAATTCAATTTTCCCTGCTCCTGTTGAAGTACAAGTAAATACCCTGCACATAATTCAACAGACAACGAGGAAAGAATCCTGAGAATTGGAAGTGAGAAGACAGACTGGCTGGAGACCTCAGGACTGGAGGAACAGCAGTGCACTGGGTTCTCTGGGCTTTTTTTTTCTCTCTTATATACTCCTGGATTAGGCACCAAAGAGGCCTGCAACCCAGAACAGCCAATAGTTGTAGACGAATTTTCAGGGAATGCCTCCTCTCTCTGGCTAGAAGACTGGACACAGGGATGCCCCTCAGAAGTGCAGTGGGGAACTCCCACCTCCTCTCCACTGTCTGCCCTGGGACAGCTTCAGAATCCCCACAGGCCCACCCAACCCTTGCTGCACAACTGGGGTGCCAGTGGGCAATCCACACTGCACAGGCAGTGCCAGTGGAGCCTGAAATCTTCTGACCTTCCTCCTGGTGACACAAGGAGGCCCAGGAGGAGCATTTGCCCTGCTCCCACCACAGCAGAAGGTGGCCCAGCAACACCAGGTGGCCCAGGGAGGTGCCTTCCAACCCTGCAGGCGGCACCAGCAGGGACTGAGCAGCAGCTCTAGCCGTGCCAATAAAGCAGACCCAGAGGACAGCGTGAGGACTCTGAAGACGAAATGGTCATTGGAACCACAGGCCACAAAGGTGGGTGCAAACTATGCTAAACCTGAACAGGTTGGCTACCTGCTAAAACAGAAGATTTAAATAGAATCAAGAGTCTCCACACATAATAACCCAGATGTCCAGGATACATTTGAAAATCGCTTATTATACCAAGAATGAGTAAAGCTATAATTTGAGCATGAAAGAATAGTTAACTGACATGAGTGCGAGGTGGACCAGATGTTGGAATCATCTGCCAAGGGTATTAAAGCAGTCATAAAAGTCCTTCAAAAAATAATTACAATTTTTTGAAACAAATGAAAAAAATAGAAAACATCTACAAAGAAATAAAAGTTATGAAAAGAACCAAGTGGAAACTATAGAACTGAGAAATACAATAACCAAAATAATAGCGTGTCCTCTGGGGGGACACAGTGTCAACAGAGATGGCAGGATCATCCTGTAGCTGAAAATAGCGCAATAGAATTTACTCCACCTGGCCACAGCGAGGAAACAGGGAATGAGCAGAGTTTCAGAGACCTGTGAGACAGTGACTTGTATCACCAGCTTTCCAGAATAAGAAGAGAAAGTGTGTAGGACTGAAATATTTGAAGAAATAATGGCTGAAGATGTCCCAAATTCAGTGAAAGACATAAACCCACGGAATCAAGAAGCTGAGACTAGGCATGGTGGCTCATGCTTGTAATCCCAGCACTTTGGGAGGCCAAGATGGGAGGATCACTTCAGCCCAGGAGTTTGAGACCAGCCTGTGCAACATAGTGAGACCCCGTCTCTACAAAAGAAATAAGTTAGCTGGGCCCTGTGGCTCATGCTTGTACTCCCAGAAACTCAGGAGGCGGAGGCAGGAGGATCTTTCAAGCCGAGGAGTTTGAGGCTGCAGTGAGCTATGATGACGCTGCTGCACTCCTGCCTGGATGACAGAGCGAGACCCTGTCTCTTAAAAAATAAAATAAAAAATGCTGAGCAAGCCCTGGTATGATAAGTCCCCCAAAAATTCCACACCAAGACACATCAACATTAAACTTCTGAATTCTAAAGACAGATGAAAAACTATTACAGCCAAACAGCACTGACATATTACTTACAGAGGAATACCAATTTGAATGACAGCAGATTTCTTATCCAAAACCACAGAAGCCAGATGGAAGTGAAAGCCATTTTTCAAGTGTGGAAAGAAAAGAGCTGTCAGCTGTGAACCCTCTATCCAGCAAAGCCGCCCTTCAGGAATGAAAGAGTAAAGATGTTCTCAAACAGAAGCAGATGAATAGAATTTGTTGCTACCAGACCTACTTTCAAGAATGCCTGAAGAAAGCTCTCTAAACAGAAAGAAATTCTAACAGGCAGACTGGGACCCTCAGGAACTACAGAAGAAAAATGGAATGTGAGAAATAGACCATCTCTCACCTCATGAGTTTCTTTAATCATATTTGATGGTTGAAGCCAAAATTACAACAGTGATACGGGGCTCAGTATATGTGGAGGAGGAAATATTTACAACAAATACATTTAAAACACGAGAAGGGCAAGGGGCTTAAGTTGAAGTAAGGTTTCCACACTGCACTTGAAGTGGTGAAGCGTCGACACCAACAGACTGATAAGGTCTGTGCGTATGTGGTGGTATCTAGAGCCACTGCTAAGGAAACTATGCATAGTGAAGTACTGGAAACCATTATGAAATGGAATTCTAAAAAATGTCTAAATATCCCTCCCACAGTAAAGCATGGGGGAGGGAACAAATAAAAAGCAAATAATAAAGTGGCAGATGTAAGCCCTAATATAACACTAATATACATGTGAATGGCCTAAACACACCAACTAGAAGACAGAGGTTGGCAGAGTAGATAAAGCTTGACCCGACTGTATGTCTAGTGTGACAAAAGAACCAATCCAGGAAGGGACAGCAATCCCAAATACATACACACCAAACAATAGAGCTTCGAAACACATAAGGCAAAAACTGACAGAGCTGAGAGGAGAAAGAGACAAGTCTGCCAGTGCAGTTGAGGACTTGGGCTCCCACTCTCAGCAGTTGCTAGATCTCCTGGACCTGGTGAACGGGATATAGCAGGACGCCAGCCTCAGCCAGCAGCATCTAATGGACATTTACAGAACTGCACCGACAGCAGCAGAATTCACATCCTTCCAAGTGCCCACAGAACAGACACGGAAGACAGACCATGCCTTGGGCCATAGAACCTTAGCAAATGTAGAAGAGTTAAATCTTACAGAGCATGTTCTCTGACAAGAGCGGCATCAAACTAAAAACCAGCAACAGAGACAACAGGACTATCTCCACACCTGGAGATTAAACAACACAATTCTACTGACATAGAAAGGATACCACTGATCCTTGCAACAACTTGGTTGAATATTCAAAAGACTACGCTGAATGTAAAACCAATTCCAAAAAGGATATTTTGTGGTTTCATTTACCTAACATCCATGAAATAACATGCTTAGAGAGATGGAGAACTGATCTTTGGTCTCTGGGGTTTGGGGGTGGGTGGGCGTGATTGTAAAGGGGCAGGAGGAGGGGCCGTGTACTGACGGTGCAGGGAGGTGCCTGGGTCATGGGGTGGCTGTGTGAGTATTCAGAGCTGGTAGGGCCTCCTGTCCCTTTCCCAGGACGCACTGCCAGGCTGCATGGAAGTAAACAAACTGGATTACAGAAGCAGGAGCAATAGAATAGAAGAACCAACACAGTAAAACAAATAAGACTTGCCTATGAAAGAGAGAAAGTTATTTATCTTACTGATGTGAAATAGGAGCAAGAATGTATAGACGAAAGGGTGAGGGATATAGACAGAAGCAGAAATGCTAATATCTGCTCACTAGATGTTCCAGAAAATAAAAATGGGGAGTAGGAAATATTTGAGGAGGTAATAAGGACAAATCTTGCAGAGTTAAAAATGAAAGATCTTCAGATCGAAGGCCACATAGAGTGCCAAAGAGGAGAGAGAAGGAGAAACCCACACGTTGAGCTGTTGTGAAATGTAAAACCATCAAAGACAGATTCACAGACTGACAAAGAAGAAGAACAGATCGTCTTCAAGGAACAAGAATCAAATTGACATCAGGTGTTTTTCTGTAATTCCACAAATGCCATTATTACTGATTCTAGTTGCCTATCTAAAGTAAAAAATGTTGATTTTTTTCAATAGCAAAAAACACGTGGATTTTTGAATGTGGCAAGATGGGTCAACTTGAGTGGTGATATGTTTTGAGAGGTCAGCTCACTGCAAATCGTGACTGTAAACATTGTACTGTAAATGCTTTGTAGTTTTCCCCCAATTAAAAAAAAATACACGGATAATAAAATCTAAGCACATCAAGACAAAGAGAATAATAAAGGTAAGTACAGAAATTAATGAAGTAGAAAAACAAATATACCATAGAGAGAGTATCAACAAAGCCAAGCATTTGTTCAAAAGAATAAAATTGATAAACCCGTCAAGACTGACCAAAAAAAAAAAAAAAAAGAAAGAAAGCAGAAAATACCAATATGAGGAGTGTAAAAGTGGCTATCACTGTAAGTTCTAAACGAAAAAGATAATAGAATAATATAAACTAATTTATATCAAAAATATGTGCAATAGAGAAATTCTAGGCAAATGCAACTTACACAAGAAGGAATAGAAAACCTGAGGCACCTAATGCCTGTTAAAGAAATCGAATTTGTAATTTGAAAGCTTCCTACCATGAAGGCCAGAGGCCCAGATAGCTTTATTGACAAATATTAATTTTCATATTAAATATGAAGTGTTCTATTTCAAATCAAAAGTATATCTCAAACAAGAAGCAGTACAATTAATCAAAGTATGTGCCTAAACTACTGACACAGTGTTGCCATCTTAATGGTAGCTTGTTTATACCAGCAGTGAAGCAGCCTGGAGAGCGAGTGGTGATGAAATCACCAAAGGCGTTTTCCACAGCTTGTTGAGAATTGAATATTTTTCCTTTCAAGAAGTGGTCCAAAGCCAGGAAGAAGTGGTAGTCAGTTGGTGCAAGATCTGGTGAATACAGTGAATGACAGAGTTTCCAAGTCCAGCTTCTGTGGTTTGAGGGGCATTGTTTGTGTGACATGTGGTCGAGCATTATCTTACAAGAGCTTTGGCCTGTGTCTATTGACCAATCTCAGCTGCTGAATCGCAAGTATACTCATCATTTCCTCCAGTTGGTTGTAGTAGACATCCACTGTAATCCACTGACCAGGATTCATGAAGCTGTAGTGGATAATACCAGCGCTGAACCACCAAACAGACCCCGTTAGCTTTTTCTGATGAATATTTGGTTTTGGACTGTGTTTCAGCACTTCATCTTTCTCCAGCCATTGTGCCAAATGCTTGCAATTGTCAAAAAGAATCCATTTTTCATCACGTTAACAATATGGTATAGAAATTGTTCACCTTTATGTCGTGATAGCAGAGAAAGGCAAGCTGCAAGACAATTTCTCTTCTGACACTTGCTTAACTCATGCAGAACCTGTCTATCCAGCTTCTTTACCTTGCCCGTTTGTTTCAAACGGTCCAATACTGTTGGCATAGTAGCGTCAACCTTGCTGCTAATTCACGAGTAGGTTGAGATGGATTTGCTTCCAGTACAGCTTTCAGCTCATCATTATCCACCTTCGTCTCAGGTTGCCCATGTAGCTCATTTTCAAGATTAAAATCACCAGAATGGAATTTCTCAAACCATCCATGTACTGTGCGTTCATTAGCCACATGCTTCCCAAACACTTCATTGATATTTTGAGCTGTCTGTGCTGCATTGGTTCCATGACAGAACTCATTTTCAAAAATAACACAAATTTTTGACTTTTCCGTGGTTTCACAAAAATTGCTCTAAAAAAATCTGACACATAATCACAAGCCAAACCATGCATTTGAAAGATTGAGGATGTACCTTCACAATAAAAATAAAGCAAGAAATGTCAAAATGAAATGTAAACTGTCAAACTTAGTATTTAAGGATATTGGACATTTCATGCTTACAAACCTAATTCTTCAAACCTTTAATAAATAACTCCAATCTTAAATAACCTCTTCCCAAGAATAGAAAGAGGGGAACATTTCCCAATTCATCTCATGAGGCTAGCTTCATGACAGGGACATTACATGAAAGGAATATTGTAGATCAACTTTTTATTGAACACATACAAAAATCTTAAAATATTAATGAATTAACTCCAGAGATTTAAAAAAGGATAAATCATGATCAAATTGAATTTATCCCAGGAATGCAAGCTGACTTAAATTAGTGTAATTTACCACATTACAAAATGGAGAAAAACCATGGGATTGTCTCAGTAGATGCAGAAAAAGCATATGCTGTTATGATAAAACTTTTAGAAGATCAGGAGTAGAAGGGAACTTCTGTAAGTCAAGTCTACAAAGATCCCACAGCAAATATATAAAATTCTGGTAGGTAGTTTCCAAAGACAGCCACTGACAATTCTTTCCACCCCTGCATGTCTCTCCAGTCTGTCTCCACTGATATTGAATCCCAACTGGCCTTGGAACTTGCGTTGGACACTAGACTGTGGTGGAAATGGTGCGGAGACGCTCCCAAGCTGGTGTACAGAAGACCTGGCAGCCACTTCACACCTGTTAGATTGGCTGTTGTCTAAAAACAAGAAAATAACAACTGTTGGCCAGGATGTGGAGACGTCTCCAGCACTGCTGGTGGGAATGTAAGATGCCGTGGCCACTATGGAAGACAGGATGGAAGTTCCTCAAATAACTAAAGACAGGACTGTCTGTCACAAGATCTAGCAATCCCACTTGTGGGTACACACCCAAAAACATTGAAAGCAGGGACTTAAAAGAGGTATATGTACAACCCTGTTCCTAGTAGCATTATTTACAGTAGTCAAAAGGCAGAAACAGCCCAAGTATCTGATAACCCCATGTAAGTGGCCGAGGCAAAGATCTCCGTCAATGGATGTTTATTAAGCCAAGGTTGAGGGAGCACCTGGGAAAAACACAAACCAGACAAATCTGTGGCTGTTTTTCCTAAGGGGAGTTCAGAGGTTTCAGTATTTAAGGAGAATAGGGCACATACAAAAAAAATCAAAGGGGATGGTGGGGAGATAAAGTGGTTACATTCTTGTGCGATCCAGGGAAATCTACATTTCACGTAAGATAAGGCAAATGTTAAGAGAGAAAAAGGGAGTGAAGGAAGCATCGATTATGCAGATGCCCCTGCGTGGGTGGGAGAATGATCCTGTGTTGCCTCTGTCCCACACCTGCAAAGGTAAACTTGTAGTGCGTTATTAGTATGGAATCGACCAGACTTTAGTTTTTGGAGCTAGACGTAGCCTGGAGACCTAAAGTTACACCTTGCATGTCCTTGCTTATAGGAAGTCAATGAGGAATTTCCTTAATGAATGACCTGTGGGGCCAGCTCTTCACAGGTGCCCGAGGCCTTTACCTTCCCTTTTGTATGAGGGGGGGGTCCTGAGATTTTCATTTTCTTTCACAAGTCCATTGACAGATGAATGGATGAGTGAGTGTGGTCTGTCCACACGATGGAATACTATTCAACTTGGAAAGGAGCGGGGTTCTGACACACGCTACGTCATGGATGAACCTCGAGGACATCATGTTACGGGGAACAAGCCAGTCTCCAAAGGGCACATCCTGTGTGACGCCACTTACTCGAGGCAGCTGGTATTGCGGACGCAGTGGCTCAGGGTTCAACTTTGTTCTGGGGAGTCTGTTAGCACGCGGGAGAGGCCAGGTCCCAGTCGCACCTCCGAGGGTGGAAGGAGGAGAAAGCCAGAGAAGACTCGGCCACGCTCTCTCCTTCCCCAGGCGGCTCCTGCTGGGAGAAAGGAAACGTTTTGACTCTAAATCAAGTTTGGAGTTTTAATTACTTCACAGTCTGGACACTTACAATGGCTGATTGATGCTGGTGTATATCTTAGCGTAACTATTGAACTTTTAAATTTTCTGTGTTTGAGCCAGAGTGTCACAGAGCTGTCCAAATTTATATCTAGGGGCAGAAATAGAACATCCTCCACTGAATGTATCTCAAGAAGCCATAAAGGTTAGGAAAAGGTAATTTCCAAGTCTATGCCAGGATTCCTGCTTGTCCAACTGTCTTCATTACACATGTTTGAAAGTGCATGATTTAGTCCAATATAATAAACTAATTTTGGCAAATAACTCTTTTGAGTTCATTCATTCATTATTCCCTTTGACAAATATTTATCTGGCGTGTGACATTTCTGAGCATTGTGCTAGGCACCCAAATACAAGGATGAGTGAGAGCAGACGTGGTTCCTTCTCACGGAGCTGAGCGTGTAGCAGGGAGATGGAGGGCCGGGTGATAACATGCATTGGCACGGCTGTGATGCATGCAGCAGAGCAGACACTGGTGTGGGGACTGAGGAGTCAGGACCCCTATCCAGGCACAGAGGGAAGGGGCACTGGGGTGTGGCCCTGCGGACGGAAAAGGAGGCGAGTGAAAGGTGGGCACGTCCTTTTCAAAAGAGTGTGCAGAAAAGGCCTTGGCGAGGAACAAAGAAGACAGATCAGGACAAGAGATGGTGCTGGTTTGGACTAAAGTGCTCGCGGGCGAATGTGGACAGACTCGAGAGTTGTTCTGCAGATAACATTGACAGGACTTGGCCACAGATAAGGAGCTAGAGGGAGGCAGATGTCAGGAGGACCCGCAGGGCTCTGGCTCGGGCCACTGGACAGATGGAGGCATCTCCCGCAAAGATGGAAAACACTGGACGGGGACCAGGCTGTGGAGCAGAGTGAGCGTCTAGCTTGGGGCACAGTGATCTGGATCTGGACATGGGTTCCTGTTACGTGACACTGCCTAACGAATCACCCCAGAACACAGTGGCAGCAAACAATGGCATTTATTAAGTCCACAGATTCCATGGGTCAGGGGGCTCGTCTCACTTCACGGTGGACAGGCCTGGATTGAAGTGGGGGCTGGAGATGCCTGGACGCTGGCCACGCATGTGTCTAGCTGTCAACACTGACAGTTGCTGGAAGCCTGGCTCCACTCCACGTAGGCCAAGCTGGGCTTCCTCCCCACAAGAGCAGGAGGGAACCAGGCAGAAGTGTCAAGTTTTATCTCAGCCACATCCTCACAGGCCGGCAGCAAGAGCTCAGCTGGCCTCGGAGCTGGTGGGGAAGGGAAGCTGTCCTACTTCAGCTTAGCTGTGGGGTGAGCTGGCCAGGCTATGCAGACCCCGACACCCCTCTGCCAGCATCTTTAGTTCAGGCTCTCCAGAGAAGGGTCTGCATGCCCTGGGAACCAAGTGGGGCATAGGGCTGGGTCTCTGTCCAGTGTCCCAAGTTCACTACGCACCTGCTGCAAGTGTGGTTCTCCCTCCCTCCTGGGACTGTGCCCCCCAGTCCAGGGACGACTGTCTCACTCTGTAGAGGATGAATTGCAGCGCTGTGCTGGAGCAGGAGAGGGATGTTTGCCCAGGGCCTGGAGCCAGCCCTGCCTCCCCCAACCCTCTCATTTCTAGGGCATCTGGTAAAACTAATTCCTGAGACTTTGGAGGATTCTGGGCTAGAAATTGAGCTCTTCTCAGCTTTCCACACTGCTGGCTTAGAGCTCACCTTCTCGGTTTTGTAGGTCAATGGCTACCCCCATCCACTGTCAGACTTCCAAAATTGTCCTGGAGTTCATGCCTTTTAAAACAAAATGCCTTAATTGTGGTTTTAGTGTACTTTCAGGAGAAAGTGAAAATAATGGAGGTTTTAAATTCTCCATCTTTACCAGGAAGATTTAAACATTTTAATACAAAAAGTTTAATTATTTTTGAATAGGTAATATGTACATACAGCATAAAATTCAGAACATACCCAGGGACATAGGAAACAGCAAATCTCTTTCTCTCTCTCTCTCAGACATACAATTCCCCACCCAGGGACAAGCTCTGTCCTTAGTTCCAAAGTGTCCTTCTAGAGAGATTCTAAGGTGAAATAAACATACACTGGTGCATAATTTCACCTCTTAAATGGTAGCACAGTATACAAAGTTTCATGCCATATTTTTTTCTCACTTAAGAACATACCTTGGAGATCACTTAATGTTAGTTCACACAGAGCTGCCTCATCCCTTTTAACGGCTGCATAATATTCCATCACTAGGACATGCCATGATACTCTTCATCAGACCCTTACCGATGAGCATTTAGTTTTTCCCTGGATGTTCTATTATTTTATGCATTTTTTACACACATGGGAAGGCATACGATACACAGATACATTTTCCCACATGTAGAAAAACACATGAACAAGTATAGTCACTGCAGTACTGATAAATTATTGATAAATCTACCAAAGTGGAATTTCTAGGACAGATGAGCTGTGTATTTACATTTTCAATTGAATTTTTCCAAATCGATCTCCCTGCAGGTGGTATCAATTTAGATTCTCATAACATATGAACACTTGTATCCCACATCCTTAACACAACAATATTATCAGATTTTTGGATTATCAGATTTGGATAGGTAAAAAATAGTATCTCTGTGTAGATTTAATTTGCATTGTTCTCATTTTGAGTGAAGTTGGATATCTTCATGCTAAGGAAATTAACCCTTGTGATATGTATTATAATAAATATATTTCTTGTTTATATTTATATTTAAGTCTTCAATTCATCTGAAATTTATCTGTATAACAAGTGACATAAAGATCCAACTTCATCGGCTGGGCGCAGTGGCTCACGCCTGTAATCCTAGCACTCTGGGAGGCCGAGGTGGGTGGATCGCTCAAGGTCAGGAGTTCAAAACCAGCCTGAGCAACAGCGAGACCTCATCTCTACTATAAATAGAAAGAAATTAATTGGCCAACTAAAAATATGTGTAAGAAATCAGCCGGGCATGGTGGCGCATGCCTGTAGTCCCAGCTACTCGGGAGGCTGTGGCAGAAGGATCGCTTGAGCCCAGGAGTTTGAGGTTGCTGTGAGCTAGGCTGATGCCACGGCACTCTACAGCCCAGGCAACAGAGTGAGACTCTGTCTCAAAAAAAAAAAAAAAAGATTCAACTTCATTATTCTCCAGTTGGCTTTCTAGTTGTCACCAAAGTATTTATTAAATTGTGCTTTTCCCACTGATACCAAATGTCACCTTGATCACATACGAAATTCCTGTAAATATTTGGGTTTATTTCTGAATTCTTTGTTCTGGTCCCTTAGTATGTTTGTTCATTCATATGTCAGATTCATACTATTTTAATTCTTTTATTCTTATATTTTCGTACATGGTATTGCTCA